>JBAMJV010007543.1:0-21805 GCA_037951105.1 Echinarachnius parma
TTGTTGATGATCTCTCTATTTAATCATTATTTCAATAAAACATCACATACATAATTTTGCATGAAAAATGGTTGAAACCAATGCCTTTTAAAAAAGCGCCCTCTTGAGTTTTAATGGCTCTTTTTTAATGATAACGGGCTTTTTACTCAGTCGTTTGTAATTTTGTATACATTTCGAGCATGGTGGAGTTATAACCATTAGTTTATAGTGTTACTGTCCAGGTTTGGTTACTAAAGTTCAGCCTTACCAAAACTAAACTACCCCTTTAATTGGAGCGTGTTTAGTGATTTATTACCAGTTTATTATGATTATAGATTTATAGTTAATAGTTTCGGTCGATGAAGTAGAACTTGACAAATACTCACATATGTTTTTTTAAACACACTTTAATGTTGCATACCAAATACATCAAAGTACAAAGTCTTTAATCAAATAATGGATTTCCATGATTATAAGTCTAACTAAGAACATAATTCTATATTAGGAACTATGTAAAATAACCCACCCTGAGAAATATTCTCAGTCGACCCTTCAAGTTTTAAGATTTCAAAAAATAGAATCTTTCCACATACATCAGTGTGGGTAGAGATACTGTAATTCTTCAAAGAAAAGAGAAGGTAACCCACATGTGGTCTAATTTTAAAGGCTGCGCATGAGGATCGAGACAGCAGTAAGACATTCATCTTCATTTCTATAATTTTGAGATGTTCAGTAAACCTTACATTAAATGTTTAGCCAAACCTTTTAAAGTAACCACTCAATATGGCTACAATTGTGCCAAACTGGACTCGAGAAGAATATAGAATGGATCAATGTATAAATACGATTACATGACATACTTATAGAAACGATAAATAAAAATATCGAACTAAAACCGAAACATGGATAATGGCACGTCAACTTGTTTAATGTAAGCTAAAGGTTATCAATATATCGGCGGGACAAGGTGATTGGGGGACCGTGCCGTGAACACTTTACCCAGATGACGGTTCTCAGTTTGATAAGAAAGATATGTAATGCAATACGTAGCTTTAATCTCAATATTGAAATGTATTCAAAGATAGCACTTACTTGTTTGCCACTAACAAAAGATGTCAAAGGGTTGAAATAATTTGAGCGTGCCTTAATGAACCATATGTTAGTTAAAGTGATCCCTTTAAGTGGCAGATATTGCACAAAATGGCATTTGAGACGTCAAGTCGATATCAATATCATTGCAAAATATAAATGAAAGATTTGTAAAAGATTGAATAAAACGAATACTGTTTACCTCATGAAAAAAGGAATATTTAGTTCCTATTTTATCACCATTAATACGAATGGCCTGCCGTAGATTTGTCGCAGTAATTATCGTCCGTTTGACGATATCCACACCCGTGCATACAGACGGTACAGAATTTGCGCGCGCTCGGCTCAACAGTCGAATACATCGACTCGTTGCGCTGCCATGTCTATCGAGTAGGTATTGGCCACTCCGTCTGCCCGGGTCCGTGATCGCGTGGCGCGCCGGCCACGTATATATTTTGTACACCACTGCTTAGCCATTTTCGCACAAAGCATGCCCAAAATTTGATGGTAAGCTAAGACCTGCTCCTGCTGTATGCGACTAACGCCTGCCGTATGCAATACAAAAGCCTAGACATTTTCTTAAAGTGATACCTGTAAAGTGTCAGATATTGCACAAAATGACATTTGAGACTTCAATCCTATATCAATATCATTGTAAAATACAATTGAAAGATTTGTGAAAGTTTGAAAGAAAACGAACACTGTTTACCTAGTGAAAAAACGAATATTGAGTTCATATTTTATCACCGAATACTGATGGTCTGCCATACATTTTGTCGCAGTAATGAATGATCCGTTTGAGATATTCGCACCCTTGTATGTTTACACACGTAGTACAGAATTCATGGAATTTGCACTCGCTCGGCTCAAAGTTCAATCTCCGGAATGTTCTCACGAGTGCTGCATGCGGACGTTCTCAGCTAGGACAATTGTACTTTTTATCAAAAGCGTTAATCAACGTGATTGAAATAAAAGATTTAAATGATAATTATCTTCATACTAAAGGGACATTTGAAAAAATCAAACCCTATTTTATTCTTCTTTTACCATAAGCTAAACAACACGGTATAAGAGAAACGAGGAAGCTCCAAGTAATTTTCGTAGATTTGGACACTTTACAGGTATGACTTTAATCAAATTGTAGTTTCACACACCATGATGACTGTGAGGGTATTGTATTTACGCCTAGATGAATATTCCTATAGTCTCATAGTTGTGGTTGTAGTCCATATCGAGATGAGCCACTAATTAATGGTCACCCTCCCCCTTGGACTTGTATCGCATACATCAGGTGCTAGTCTTGGCTTACTAGCGCGCTTTGGGAGAAAATGGCTAGACAGTGGTGTAAACAAAATATATGCGCGACGACCGGGCGTGTTCAGCTACGGCAATTGTGCTTTTTACCGAAACCGGGCAACGGTTTTGAGACGATGATTTATCTTCATACACAAAAGGCATATTTGAAAAAATCTCCTTTTACCATAACCTAAACAACACGGCAGAAGAGAAACGAGGAAGCTCCAAACATTTTGGGGAGTTAAGACACTTTACGTGGATTACTTTAATGTAAGCGCCCCAGGAGTGTTTCACACAGATCTGAAGTTGAACTTAAATATATCGAAAGCAAATTGTAGTCTAGGAATCAAAACTATTCAATAGAAACAAATTTTACAAAATGTGAGACTTTTACTGAATTTTACTTCAATGATAATCATTACATTTCCTTGACAATATACAAAGTTATGCATTTAAATATATAATAGAGTATTGGAACTTCCCGAAGTGATACATTGCAAGGGTCCTGGTTGGTTTTTATTCCATTTGCAAGTTCATTTTATAAAACATGTCAAATGGAAATGATTTCCTTAACAACACTATCATAGTTTTGATTAAATCGTTTGTAGTTGAACACGTATCTGTTTCGTTAAACTCATTCTAGACGTATTATTTCGGATTTATATCTTAAAGGGGTAGTTTAGTTTTGGTAGAGAGGGCGCTGCACATCACAATTTTTTTGTGAGATAATAAAAAAACTGAGTGTCGAAATTGAGAGAACATGCAATTTCAATGGCAGAATAAACTTTATTTGGTCAAAATCGACCCAGAAACGGCTGAAATATCAATAAATATATCTGATCTTATAATTATTTGGGGCCCAAATAATTAGATGAATTTTTCAAAAAATTTAAAAAATGCTTGCACTTTTTCAAAAATGTTCAAAAGCTTTTTAAAAATAGTTGTTGATGATCTCTCTATTTAATCATTATTTCAATAAAACATCACATACATAATTTTGCATGAAAAATGGTTGAAACCAATGCCTTTTAAAAAAGCGCCCTCTTGAGTTTTAATGGCTCTTTTTTAATGATAACGGGCTTTTTACTCAGTCGTTTGTAATTTTGTATACATTTCGAGCATGGTGGAGTTATAACCATTAGTTTATAGTGTTACTGTCCAGGTTTGGTTACTAAAGTTCAGCCTTACCAAAACTAAACTACCCCTTTAATTGGAGCGTGTTTAGTGATTTATCACCAGTTTATTATGATTATAGATTTATAGTTAATAGTTTCAGTCGATGAAGTAGAACTTGACAAATACTCACATATGTTTTTTTTAAACACACTTTAATGTTGTATACCAAATACATCAAAGTACAAAGTCTTTAATCAAATAATGGATTTCCATGATTATAAGTCTAACTAAGAACATAATTCTATATTAGGAACTATGTAAAATAACCCACCCTTAGAAATATTTTCAGTCGACCCTTCAAGTTTTAAGATTTCAAAAAATAGAATCTTTCCACATACATCAGTGTGGGTAGAGATACTGTAATTCTTCAAAGAAAAGAGAAGGTAACCCACATGTGGTCTAATTTTAAAGGCTGCGCATGAGGATCGAGACAGCAGTAAGACATTCATCTTCATTTCTATAATTTTGAGATGTTCAGTAAACCTTACATTAAATGTTTAGCCAAACCTTTTAAAGTAACCACTCAATATGGCTACAATTGTGCCAAACTGGACTCGAGAAGAATATAGAATGGATCAATGTATAAATACGATTACATGACATACTTATAGAAACGATAAATAAAAATATCGAACTAAAACCGAAACATGGATAATGGCACGTCAACTTGTTTAATGTAAGCTAAAGGTTATCAATATATCGGCGGGACAAGGTGATTGGGGGACCGTGCCGTGAACACTTTACCCAGATGACGGTTCTCAGTTTGATAAGAAAGATATGTAATGCAATACGTAGCTTTAATCTCAATATTGAAATGTATTCAAAGATAGCACTTACTTGTTTGCCACTAACAAAAGATGTCAAAGGGTTGAAATAATTTGAGCGTGCCTTAATGAACCATATGTTAGTTAAAGTGATCCCTTTAAGTGG
Source organism: Echinarachnius parma (assembly GCA_037951105.1). Taxonomy (NCBI): domain Eukaryota; kingdom Metazoa; phylum Echinodermata; class Echinoidea; order Clypeasteroida; family Echinarachniidae; genus Echinarachnius; species Echinarachnius parma. The sequence goes on from JBAMJV010007543.1 coordinate 4,471, forward strand.
CAGATATTGCACAAAATGGCATTTGAGACGTCAAGTTTATATCAATATCATTGTAAAATATAAATGAAAGATTTGTAAAAGATTGAATAAAACGAATACTGTTTACCTAATGAAAAAAAGAATATTTAGTTCCTATTGTATCACCATTAATACGAATAGCCTGCCGTAGATTTGTCGCAATAATTATCGTCCGTTTGACGATATCCACACCCGTGCATACAGACGGTACAGAATTTGCGCGCGCTCGGCTCAACAGTCGGATACATCGACTCGTTGCGCTGCCATGTCTATCGAGTAGGTATCGGCCACTCCGTCTGCCCGGGTCCGTGATCGCGTGGCGCGCCGGCCACGTATATATTTTGTACACCACTGCTTAGCCATTTTCGCACAAAGCATGCCCAAAATTTGATGGTAAGCTAAGACCTGCTCCTGCTGTATGCGACTAACGCATGCCGTATGCGATACAAAAGCCTAGACATTTTCTTAATCAAATTGTAGTTTCACACACCATGATGACTGTGAGTGTATTGTATTTACGCCTAGATGAATATTCCTATAGTCTCATAGTTGTGGTTGTAGTCCATATCGAGATGAGCCACTAATTAATGGTCACCCTCCCCCTTGGACTTGTATCGCATATAGCAGGTGCTAGTCTTGGCTTACCAGCTCGCTTTGGGAGAAAATGGCTAGACAGTGGTGTAAACAAAATATATGCGCGCCGACCGGGCGTGTTCAGCTACGGCAATTGTGCTTTTTACCGAAACCGGGCAACGGTTTTGAGACGATGATTTATCTTCATACAAAAGGCATATTTGAAAAAATCTCCTTTTACCATAACCTAAACAACACGGCAGAAGAGAAACGAGGAAGCTCCAAACATTTTGGGGAGTTAAAGGAGGGGGGTAATCCCGGCTTTGATTCAAGTTTATAGCTTTAAATATGTGCCTTTATTGATATACCACACTCTTTTTTTCAAAGAAATCCTTAAGTTGGGAAAAAAAGGTAAGTTTCATGCAACTTTTTTGCTTTATTACGCATCGGCGTTCCATGCTCCTAAAAAAAAGTCATTTATAGCGGAGCAGGAATGTGCGCACGTGTCACCCGATTCATGACATCACATGCAGACCGCAACGCGGAGGAATTTGCAATGTTTACATGCAGAGCCTATGACTTGCTAGTAACACAAACTCGTTTTTGCTTGTAAATTGAGATTTTACTGAAAATGCTTAAGAATTGCTAAGAAATGAATTGTAGCAGGATGCAGCTACACATCTGAGTGTATATCGTCCATGATATAAACCTGAACAAATGTTTGCAAATATTTAAACAAATGGAAATAATATTTCTGTGAGTATTGCACTCAGCGTGTACGTCTATGACCGAGCTAAACTGCGATTGCCTGCAGGTGACGTCACAAAGATGACGTCATTTTTTGTTCGCCCGGGACTCGGTTTTTTTACGGGGGTTCCGAAAGTGAATTTACAAGTTGATTTTTTTATTTTACCGGGTTTTCCCACGAGGAAAATATGTTTGTATTAGTAAACTTCATGAAAATCTACCTTAAAACCCAATTTTGAGGCAGTTTTCTTGTCACCATACCTTTAAGACCCTTTACGTGGATTACTTTAATGTAAGCGCCCCAGGAGTGTTTCACACAGATCTGAAGTTGAACTTAAATATATCGAAAGCAAATTGTAGTCTAGGAATCAAAACTATTCAATAGAAACAAATTTTACAAAATGTGAGACTTTTACTGAATTTTACTTCAATGATAATCATTACATTTCCTTGACAATATACAAAGTTATGCATTTAAATATATACTAGAGTATTGGTACTTCCCGAAGTTATACATTGCAAGGGTCCTGGTTGGTTTTGATTCCATTTGCAAGTTCATTTTATAAAACATGTCAAATGGAAATGATTTCCTTAACAACACTATCATAGTTGTGATTAAATCGTTTGTAGTTGAACACGTATCTGTTTCGTTAAAACTCATTCTAGACGTATTATTTCGGATTTATATCTTAATTGGAGCGTGTTTAGTGATTTATTACCAGTTTATTATGATTATAGATTTATAGTTAATAGTTTTAGTCGATGAAGTAGAACTTGACAAATACTCACATATGTTTTTTTTAAACACACTTTAATGTTGTATACCAAATACATCAAAGTACAAAGTCTTTAATCAAATAATGGATTTCCATGATTGTAAGTCTAACCAAAAACATAATTTTATATTAGGAACTATGTAAAATAACCCACCCTGAGAAATATTCTCAGTCGACCCTTCAAGTTTTAAGATTTCAAAAAATAGAATCTTTCCACATACATCAGTGTGGGTAGAGATACTGTAATTCTTCAAAGAAAAGAGAAGGTAACCCACATTTGGGCTAATTCTAAAGGCTTAGCATGAGGATCGAGACAGCAGTAAGACATTGATCTTCGTTTCTATAATTTTGAGATGTTCAGTAAACCTTACATTAAATGTTTAGCCAAAACCTTTTAAAGTAACCACCCAATATGGCTACAATTGTTCCAAACTGGACTCGATAATGATATAAACCCCTCAAAAAAGTTCGGAAACTCAACTTTGATCGATTATATCACTTGTATTGTCAAATTGTATTTTTTCCTTTTAGTGTCATTGCAATGCATGATGATTTCCCTTTAAAATGGTACATTATTTGTCATTTATTTCAAATCGGGAATACGCAGTGCGTTTCAGAATGGATGACGGTCAGAAGTCAAATGTCGCAAAATGGGCCGAAAGTATTCAGTTGGGAAATTTGACTCTTGTGCCGTATTTTTTAATGTTCAAGTTATATCGAAGATTGCAGCGTGTTCAAATGATTTAAACTTATCAAATTTGGTATCATTTTAAAGCCCATGTGTCTATCGTTTCAATACGGTTATGTTCGTAACAATTTTATTAACAGGTTAGGTATGGTACAGCTGAATATGGGGAGGGCCGAAAGTGAAATGTTGCAAAATGCATTTCTTTTTGTGAAATTGAAGGCGTTGCATCGAAAAACGACTATTGGAGGAGATGTTTTGGGGTTTTAAATTGCATAATAATCAGTAAATTTAGCATCATGTGAAAGCGTGTTTATTTTTCCTTAAAATCATGACTCACCTGTAATAATTATGATATTGGGGTGAATGAATGAATGAATAACTTTATTACCAATAAGATAACAATATAACAATCATACATGAATATAAGAAATTTTGACAGACAAACAAACTGGTAAAAGGACCCTACAGAAATAGCAACTTTTGCTAGTGGGGCGTAGGACCCTATGTACATGAATAGACGATATGCTTACATTTGACTAAGGCAAGATTAAATAACATTCTACACTATTTTCTACACTAAGTATTTACAATAGTGGACACACTAATAACTACTAAACTATAAGATTATATAAAACATGTAAATTCTGTTCAAGAGAATAAAAATTGCTTTATGTTTGGTAGCAATTCACAAAACACTACAAGACATATTGACTAAATAAATACTTTTTTACATTTATCTTAATAAGGTTGAGTCTATCAAATCTCCGTATCTCTAAAGGCATACTATTCCAAATATCTGATCCCTGAAACGAGATTGAAGTTTGTCCATGCTCTGTTCTCACCCTAGGCTTAACCAAAATATTTCCATCCTTTTGTCTTGTACTATAAGAGTTTTCAAAAAAGGTATAATATTCAAACACTGAGTGTGGTAAGTGTTCATGAGTTAACTTAAAAATAAAAACTGTTACCAACAACTTATACAGTTTATACACATCCAATATACCTAATGAATAAAACAATGGAGATGATGATGCCATTCTATTATTGAAAGTAATTGCTCTCAAAGCCATTTTTGTAATATCAATATCTTATTCATTAACATCAAAGGTGCACTTCCCCAAACTTCAAGGCCGTAAGATAAATGTGACTGAACAAACGAATAATATAATAATACAAGGACTCGTTTCGGAACAAAGTGTCGTAGTCTATACAAAATTCCAACTTTCCTACGAAGTACAGAGCATAAATTATTTATATGTTCATTCCAACTCAAATGCCGATCAATATATATTCCAACAAAAAGAGATACTTGTACTTCATTTAATAACTCATTCTTAATTTTTACAACTCCATCCATACGACACTCTTTTCTCTTTGGCTTAACAATCATAAAATTAGTTTTCTTTATAGTAATCTTATTCGCATCACACCACTGATCAATGTGTTTTAGGTTATCAGTTATTTCCAATAAATTAATATATGTTTGATTAGGTAAAAAAGAATGAAAGATATTAGAGTCATCAGCAAAGAGTCGAAAATTAAAGTAGTCTGATGATCTAGGTAAATCATTAATATAAATTTAAAAAAGTGTAGGACCTAGAACAGATCCCTGGGGCACCCCACATTTAATTAAAGACATGGGAGAAGTTGAACCATTATGATACACAAACTGACGACGGTCACTCAAATAATCATGAAACCAATTCAATTGAGTTCCTCGAACACCATAATTTTCTAACTTGCCTAAGAGTATATTATGGTTTATTGTATCAAATGCTTTAGCAAAATCAACAAAGACACCTACAGTAACTCGACCTTCATCTTGAAACTGAATTAACTGATTTATTAAACTAATCAACGATAACTTTGTAGGCCTACTATGCTTTTCCCTAAATCCATACTGATGTTTATACAATAAATCATATTTTCCCAAAAATTTAACTATAGGAATATTCACTAACTTCTCAAAAACTTTACTTAATATAGGCAAGACCGATATAGGCCTATAATTACCTGGGTCAATTCTTGTACCTTTCTTATACACCGGACTAACTCTGGCTATCTTCATAGAACGTGGGAAGACACTCAGTTGAAACGACATATTCAAAACATATGAGAGTGGTTGTGACACATAATACACACCTTCTTTCAATAGATTAACAGGGATATTAACACTACCACAGGACTTTTTCATATCGCAATTCAAAATTACATTTTCCACCTCAGCATGAGTAATTAGAGACGAATAAAAAGAATGTCTAAGAGGTTCATCTAAGTAATCCTTATAACTATGTTCACATTGCAACTCATCAATCTTTTCTGCCAACCGTGGCCCAACCGACACAAAGAAATCATTAAAAATATCGACTATTTCCTGGGGCTCTTTATAATCCTGAAGTGTGCCGTCTACTTCAACTTGCAAGTTATCAACTACTTTCCTAGTCTGATCCTGTTTACCAAGCAATTCATTAACAGTTTTCCATGTTTTACTCGAATTACCCTCATACTTTTTAAACATATGACCATAATATAACTTCTTTGCATTCCTTAGAACAGCTGTTAACAAATTCCTATACCTCTTATACTTAATATAAGCATTATCATTGAATTTTGGGGTGTGTGCAGTAAAACCGGATATGGGGGTCTATAAATGCTATGAATTTAAGACCTTGGCTTCTTTTTTCAAGATTCCGGTAAGATATTGTTGTATTAATCATAACTCTATCATCATTACGTTTTGCACTATCGGAAAGCTCGTTAATTTACCTTTCATATGATATCTCATTTGCAATGATTATGCTGAATGTGAGTGTGCAATACAGGAAACTCACAAACTTGATGTATTGAAAATGATTCAAATTTCTCTAAACCTACGCAAACTGGCCAGAACTGGCAAATTAGCGCCCTCTTTGACCGTGTAGGTATGCCCTTATTACCACGTATCAAACGGTAGAAAGTCGACCTTGCAACTTGTCATTTTGAGCCCCATACATTTAGAGGTACTACACACACCTCAATCACATAACCACTATGAATGGGGCATCATTTCATTGACAAATTAACACGCTTTAACATAATGTTGAATTTCATAATGATTATGTTAAGTAAAGTACTAAGATATCCCCACAAAAAGTCGTTTTTGGATTCAACGCCTTCAATTTCACACAATGAAATGCATTTTGCTTACATTTTGCTGTCGATCCTCCCTAATATTCACCTTAATTGTACCTACCCGGCTTTCATAATCATTCCAAGTGAGGTGTCATTAGAAAGATAATTAAACAGGCTTTTGTCTGATACCATATTCAACAGTATCTCTTCATTGACAAGATATTCATCGTCGAATGAATTTGAACTTGAGAAAGACCGTGATATGTGTGTCAGACCTTCCAACTGAAGTTTGTTGGCGCATTTTGTGACATTTCACTTCTGACTTTCCCCAATTCTCAAATATACTGCGCATACCTCGTGCTCGTGATGCTTACGAATTTGGCATCATTTTAAAGAGGTATACACACACTTTCAAGTGATACCAAATATAACGATTATGATTTCATAATAAAATAGATATAATCGATCAAACTTGAGTTTCCGAACTTTTTTTGAGGGGTTTAGAATGGATCAATGTATAAATACGATTAAGTGACATACTTATAGAAACGATAATTAAAAATATCGAACTAAAACCGAAACATGGATAATGGCACGTCAACTTGTTTAATGTAAGCTAAAGGTTATCAATATACCGTGCGTCCCAAAAAAAATATACACTTTTGAAATGGCTGCCGAATAAAAAATATCTGATTCTGGGGGAAAAGTTTTATATGTATGGAAAGCTCATAAACTCATAAATTTCATATGACACCAAAAAGTCCGAAAATAATTCATGCTTGGGTGAGCACTGCTCACTTTTGTAAAGGGTATGAAAATTAGGTTGCGCAGGAATTAGCCTTCCAATTTGTGAGAGGTAAATCCTTTGGAGCTTACGGAATTGAGGATGATATGACCAATTTATGATCAATTGTGATGAGTTTGGGTTTGCTGAGTGAAATTTGTGGTTTATGGGATTAACATTGTATGCATGAGTGAACAGGAATTGCATTTGTTATTATACCAATGTAACTTTCCATGGTAGACTCAGTGGTGTGTTCATGGGAGTCAGGACGCGGTGATGGTACATGGTGCAGGGGAGGTGAAATGTAGGGTAGGACTTTGTTGGGTAGACAGATGGGATAAGGGTCAAGAGGACATGTATGCCCCCCCCCCCTCTCTTTCTCTGTATCTCTCTCTCTGCCTGGGTGTGTTTGTGCATATCTTGCCAATTCATTAGACAATCAACATTCAGCTATCAATCACTTAATCAACAATGTATCAGTCAATCGGTCAATCAATTAATCAATCAAGCATTCAATCACCATTCAGATGTCGGCTACTTCTTCTTCAGGTCAATGGGTAACCTGAAGAATAAGTAGCCAACATCTGTGACATTCCTTTTTTCAACAAACCGTATTTGAATATTCAATTTACATAATCCCTACCTGGGTATTAAGTAAATCAATGAGATGTTCAACTAATCTTACAATAATTTAAATGTGGGGTGAAGGTTTTTATTCAAAGTCACAGATGTAAAAAACTAACCATTTGTAACATGGAAATTACAACATGTACCATCACCCCATCCTGACTCCCATGAACACACCACTCACTGAGTCTACCAGGGAAAGTTACAATGCTACAATAAAAAATGGAATTCCTGTTCACGCATGCATGAAAGTTTGGTTTAATTAACCATGAAATTCACTCAGCCAACCTCAAACTGATCGCAATTGATCATGAATGTATCATATCACCCTCAATTTTGTAAGCTCCGAAGGATTTACCTCTCACAAATTGGAAGGCTAATTCCTGGGCAACCTAATTTTCATACCCTTTACAAAAGTGAGCAGTGCTAACCCAAGCATGAATTATTTTCGGACTTTTTTAGTGTCATATGAAAGTTGAGTTTATGAGCTTTCCATACATATAAAACTTTTTCCCCAGAATCATATATTTTTTATTCGGCAGCCATTTCAAAAGTGTATAGTTTTTTTGGGGACGCACGGTATAGGCGGGACAAGTTGATTGGGGGACCGTGCCGTGAACACTTTAGCCAGATGACGGTTCTCAGTTTGATAAGAAAGATATGTAAATGCAATACGTAGCTTTAAGCTCAAAATTTAAATTTATTCAAAGATAGCACTTACTTGTTTGCCACTAACAAACGATGTCAAAGGGTTGAAATAATATGAGCTGGCCTTAATGAAGCATATGTTAGTTAAAGTGATCCCTTTAAGTGGCAGATATTGCACAAAATGACATTTGAGACGTCAAGTTTATATCAATATCATTGTATAATATATTTGAAAGATTTGTAAAAGATTGAAAGAAAACGAATGCTATCGGAAAAGATATCGCTAGTTATATTCGTTTGTCTCGCAATGTGGTCAACAAGGAATCTAAAAGATCACGACATTTCGTGCGCCGCTGCAACACTTCGTCAGGTGTGATACAAACGAACGAATACAAACGAATACTGTTTACCTAATGAAAAAACGATTATTGAGTTCCTATTTTATCACCGATTACTAATGGCCTTCCGTAGATTTGTCGCAATACTTATCGTCCGTTTGACGATATCCACACCCGTGTATACAGACGGTACAGAATGTGCGCGCGCTCGGCTCAACAGTCGGATACATCAACTCGTTGCGCTGCCATGTCTATCGGGAAGGTATCGGCCACTCCGTCGGCCCGGGTCCGTGATCGCGTGGCACGCCGGCCGCGTTTATATTTTGGTCACCACTGTTTAGCCATTTTCGCACAAAGCGTGCCTAAAATTCATTGGTAAGCCAAGACTTGCTCCTGATGTATGCGACTATCGCCTGCCGTATGCGAGACAAAAGCCGAGACATTTTCTCAATCGTAATTTCACACACGATCATGACTGTGAGTGTATTGTACGTATCTACGCCTAGATGAATATTCCTAGTCTCATCGTCGTGGTTGTAGTCCACATCGAGATGAGCCACTAATTAATGGTCACTAGCTCTCGCCCTTGGACTTGTCTTAGCTAGATCGATATCGCAGAGTCGCAGAGTTTTATTCATATAAATTGTATCGCATACAGCTGCAGGCGCTAGTCTTGGCTTTCCAGCGCGCTTTGGGCGAAAATGGCTAGACAGTGGTGTAAACAAAATATACGCGCGCCGGCCGGGCGTGTTCAGCTACGGCAATTGTGCTTTTTACCGAAACCGGCAACGGTTTTGAGACGATGATTTTCACTGATAATTATCTTCTTTTACCATAAGCTAAACAACATGCAGAAGAGAAACGAGGAAGCTCCAATAGTCTAGGCGACAGGTGCGAAAAACAGCTAGAATTGCTAAGTTAATGATAAAAGCATGACATTTGGCACAATTACACTTGAGCCTATACTGAATGTTTTCAAAGGTGGAGCCAATGGATACAGCATGTTTGTTAGCAACGGTTGCTAAGAAACATATTGACCCTAGCAACGAGCCATTTAACCATAATATCTAATGCATTTCAAAAAGGATGATGCTATGTGTTTTAGCATCAAAACTATCTAAAGACATCTTCTAAGGCCACTATGAGTGTCAAAAGAAAAAACACAATTGTTTGTTGCTAGGCAACGGATAAACGGTTGCTAAGAAAATTAATGAACCTAGCAATGAGCCATTTAAGCATATCTTATCCATTCCGAAAGGATGATGCTATGTGTTTTAGCATCAAAACTATATGTAGCATGGGTAAAATGACAATGCAATTATATTCATCGTTGCTAGCCTTTAATTTTAAATAATATACTGTAGCTGCCTTTAATTATTACTCCAGCCGGAAAGATAAGCGATGTCGAGCGAGTTGTCGTAAACCTAGAGCATGTTGTTGTTTGGCTAATTTCGACCACCTGGTATGGGAAAGTCTTATCTGACCACGAGGTGATAAGAACAGAGAGTATATTGCGTGGGTCAGCACAAATTCTGACTTTTGCGGAATTGTGTGACCCAACCCTGACGTGTTCTTCCCCTGCTCCTTTCAGGTGTCCGTCTCGCTAGAGGTCTAAATCCCGGTTCCCGCATCGTCACCCCACCCATCAAGACACTTTCAATGAGCGCATAATAAAATTACCGGGCATGGGCCAATGTGGGGCTTTTAGTTCTCTCAGTGGTCACTCTGGAAACAAAATCAGATTTGCCCCCCCCCCCCCATCCCCAAAACGGATCGACGCCCCTTTCTCAGATTGACATGTTTGTTCTTCACTTGGGACATAACTTAGGCTAATTCCAGATTTGAAGACGTCTCAGATTGATATGTTTGTTCTTCACTTCATTTGGTTAAAAACATGTTTAACATATGTTATGGTACTTAAGAATTATAATTACATTTTGGTCTTGCATTATTAAATACGTTCACACTTGATGTAAGACAAATATATGAATAAGTTATTATTGTTAACATACTATTCTGATTTATGCAATTATCGTTATAGTAGCATTCACTGTACATAACTTAAAGGGGTAGTTTAGTTTTGGTAGAGAGGGCGCTGCACATCACAATTTTGTTGTGAGGTAATGAAAAACTGAATGTCGAATTTGAGAGAACATGCAATTTCAATGGCAGAATAAACTTTATTTGGTCAAAATCGACCCAGAAACGGCTGAAATATCAATAAATATATCTGATCTTATAATTATTTGGGGCCCAAATAATTAGATGATTTTTAGAAAAAAAAATTAAAATGATTACACTTTTTCAAAAATTTTCAAAATCGTTTTTTAAATAGTTGTTGATGATCTCGCTATTTAATCATTATATCAATAAAAACTCACATGCATAATTTTGTAGGCTTTTTACTTAGTCATTTGTAATTTTGTATACCTTTCGAGCATGGTGGAGTTATAACTATTAGTTTATAATGTTACTGTGCAGGTTTTAGCTACTTAAGTTCAGCCTTACCAAAACTAAACTACCCCTTTAATAACTTAATTCCAGATTTGAAGTCGACTCAGATTGATATGTTTGTTCTTCACTTGGTTAGTTTATACATGTTTTACATGTATGGTACTTAATATAATTACATTTTGGTCTTGCATTATTAAATACGTTTGAATTGCTCAATGATACAGATGTTAGCCTCTTTAAAGTGTATCTCTCATAATAACTGGTAATATATATAATTATTTTACCTTGCAATAGTATTATTATGTTTTAAGGGCTGGTCCCATTTTATGTCATATTATTCATTGTAATTGTTAATTGTTAATAAGTAATTTTACCATCAATGTAAAGCAGTTATATATTGGTTGAAATTTATTTTCTAGCATTGTTTAATTTGTTATGCTTATTAGTAATATTTTATTTTAGTTCAATTATTTGGAATTCATATTTGTCTGTATTATAGTTAATCTTGTAGTCTTAATTTATTTTTTACAATGTGCAATATAAATGTTTTCTTATGTTCTATTGACAGTTACTTATGAGGGCTCGCATGTCTCCGGGCAATAGTCAAGAATTTTACTTATGTGAGCCTTGGCCCACTTGTAACTGTCCCTTTTCTCCCTTTCCTTCACTTTCTTATTGAATGTTTGTATTTTGTATTATGCATCTGTTTTTGCCGAATAAATAATAATAATAATAATATACGTTTTCCCATTCATTTTAACACTTTCGTCATTCAATTTAATGAATTCGTCATTCAAATTCGTCCTGAGCGGAAATCCCAACTTCAATTTCGTCTTTCGTCGATCAATTTCACACAACGGTCACAGTTGCTGAACACATAAAAGTGAAAGCAATTTCGTCAATTGGCAACCAATTTCATTAATACTCTATTCAAATTCGTCGCATGGTATAGCCTTATACGTCTGTGTCATGACTATGTAGATGGCATAGGTGGTTAGATGGGTATGTATGTGTGTCAGGGTATGTATGTTTGTGAGTGTGCGTGCGAGTCTATACATAATATTTAATATTGTTCTACCGTATGTATGTCTTGAAAAAGAATGTAATGCAATTTGCTGTAAACGTGTTTTTGTGCGTGTTGGTATGCACACATGCATGCGTGCAAATGTGTGTGTGTGTTTGTACGTGTGTGCGTATGTTTTGTGCGTGTGAGTTTGTTTTCGAGTGTATACATCTGTATGTTACCCCCTAACTGATTAATGTTACAATTAGCAATTACATCCAGACAATATAGAATAGAACATTACACACTATGAAACTGGGGTTCAATTGGGGTGTACAATACGTGATATTTTACGCGAGCTCCCGTGGGGGTGCAGATATTGTTCTTGAGCTCCCCTGCGGGAGCACGTGAAGGCGGGTACCCCTAGCACTATATGTGTGCACCTCGCCGCAGTCTCGCTGAACGCCGTACAATATATATTAATAAATTAGTATCGATGATTATCCAAAATAGCATGCACTTACGCCACACTAAACCATTACAAAAAATATTTGTAATTATTTGTAATATTCGTGACATAAATCAATATCACGAAAAGGATAATTTAGTTATCCTTTTGGAGATACAGTTAAAGGGATAGTTGAGTTTTGGTAGAGAGGGCGCTAGACTACTTTTTTGTGTGTGAGGTAATGAAAAACTGAGTGTAAAATTTGAAAGAGCATAATATTTAAATAATCAAATCATCTTTATTTGATTAAAATCGGTTCAGAGACGGCTGAAATATCCATACATATAACAATTTGTAATAAAGCTGGGGCCCCAGGTTTATTAGAGAATTTTGAACCAGCCGTTAAAAATTCAAAAAAATGATTCCTCTTTTCAAAAAGTTACAAAATAGGTATTTAAATAGTTGTTGGTTATTTCTCTATCTAATCACTATTTCAACAAAACGTCACATGCACAATATTTTATTCAAAATGGTTGAAACCGATGAGTGTTTAGAGAGCGCCCTCTTACGTTTTAACGGCTCTTTTTTAATGATAACATGATCTTTACAACGTCATTTGTAATGTTGTGTTCCTTTCTAGTTATAACTATTAGTTTGTAATGCTATGATGCAGGTTTTGGTTACTAAAATTCAGTTTCACCAACACTGTAGGCCTACTCTCCTTACCAGAACTCAACTATCCCTTTAAGTGAGCTACTTGAAACACAGCTATCAATGCTAGCCGATAGCTGTATTGATTAACCAATCAACGATGATTGTTAATGGATCTATAAATTGTCTGCAACAGGTAAGTTTAATTTATGATTATTCAATTTAAAGACTTTAATACATAATCATATATATTTTTTCTAATGTCATTTGTATTATCATTATGATATTTATTAAATTATATATCATTAATCTTGTCGGAATGTCACTAATATTCGAGTCAGTACTTATTATTGGCCATTATTCAGTTGTGTTGGCGGTCTACGGTTCGAGTACAAATTAAGGAAAAAGGTTGATAAATGGTGCAAAATCCGAAATCCCGGCCGCCATTCTTAGTCTTGATCCTATACCACGGTCCTACTGCACACGTGGTTTTCTGAGATCCTCTATATACCATTCATAAACTCTATTCCAAGATCAAATTTATCGTGCAACATAATGAGCTAGTGTATAGGTTAATGGTTTTATAATGTAAATGTGCCAACTGTTTTAAATTATATTTAATTGAAATTCTTCAAATAGGTCTGAAAATGTGCCACAGCAAGACCGTCCGCCAAAACACCGCTTAGTTACTATTATAGTAACTAAGCGGTCTTTTGGCGGACGCCGGGTCTTTCTGTGGCACATTTTCAGACCCATTTGAAGAATTTAAATTAAATATAAAACAAAACAGTTGGCACATTTACATTAAAAAAACTTTAACAAATTTACATTATAAAAGCTTTAGCAAGCTTTAACAATAAGTGTTAATGGTTAAAGCTTGCCGACGTAGTCCAGGCATTTCGTGAAAAAAGGGGGGTCAACCTTGAACAAATTGCAACAGAAAATCTGTCAACTGTTTTATGTCCAGAAATATGTCCTCTATAACATATCAAAACTCTTAAGGAATCCTGGTGGTGGAAAGTGTCATGGCGGCCATTTTTCAAAATGGACGCCATAAATGTGATATTTTCCTATTTCTCTGCTTCTAAATAACATTGAGCTTTGATTTTAAGTGCTAAACATACATTTACAGGGACAAGGAATCAAATGAAACACATTTCGATATGCTAAACCTGGTCAAAAAGACGAAAAAGCAGCCATTCACCAAAATGGCTGCCATTTTCCAAAATGGCCGCCATAAAACCGTTTATTTCCCTATTTCTCTGCTTCTAAATACCATAGAGCTTTGATTTTAAGTGCTAAACATACATTTACAGGGATAAGTAATCAAATGAAACACATTTCGATATGCTATTAACCTGGTCAAGAAGCCAAAATGGCAGCCATTTTCCAAAATGGCCGCCATAAAACAGATATTTTCCTATATCTCCGCTTATTAATAACATAAAGATTTGATTTTAAGTGCTAAACATACATTTTCTGGGGCCAGGAATCGAATGAAATACATTTCAATAAGCTAAACCTGACTTAATAAGCCAAAATGGCAGCCAAATCCAGATGTCATGGTGCCTGTGACACAACTGCGATTTGCTGCCAGAGTGCTATTGAAGTATATATTATCGGAAATAATATCGCTAATGATATTCGTTTGTCTCGCAATGTATGGTCAAACTAGGAATCTAAACGATCATGACGTTTCGTATGCTACTGCAATACTTTGTCAAATGATAATATCGAATGTAGACACTCGGCTTTTATGCTCTACCGTGGCTCCCAACATCACAATCTCGCATGAGCGATTGCGTTCCTGATAGGTCAACAACGGAACACGCCGATTGGCCGGTGCACACGGGCACTCAACCAATCAACGGGACACTGGATCGGCCCGCCTAACGAACCAGCGTACGATACGTCGCCACGACACTACCCCGACCAACCGGCCCCCAACGGTTGATGCCAAACCCACGGTAGAACCTAGCCACCTTCTCGCTACAACGCTCATATCTACGTATCAATTTCAGGGCAGGGCGCCCGTATGTTCAATCAATAATAGTAAATATATAATCCATTGCGGATATAGTATCGGAAATAATATCGCTAATGATATTAGTTTGTCTCGCAATGTATAGTCAAACTAGGAATCTAAACGATCATGACGTTTCGTATGCTACTGCAATACTTTGTCAAATGATAATATCGAATGTAGACACTCGGTGTCACGTACTTGGCGTGACACTCCCTCAACCATCTGCAGAGCCACATGAAGTGGATGAGACCAATGAGGCAACAGTATCACCAGATGATGAGCCTACGACAGACGGAACTGGAAACACTGATCTTTATGAACTTGGCGCCCTCTACAAGAACCTGATGGAAGGTTCCGTGTCTGCAAAGGAGTTCTGCCAAGCTTGTTGGTATATATTGTTGGTAAGTATAGTAGTGGTTTGATGCGGTAATGGTAGTAGTAGACCCAAAGCTGACTGTGTACCACAAAGAACCGCGGTATGCACTGGCATACCAGAAGCTGTTCAACATGAATGCACAGGACCCAACAGTAGTCCTTGATCTCCTCTGGAAGACATCCATCATGTTCACCTCACCAAGACCGGCATGGTCTGCACTGATGCAGCTAGTGCATCATAGTGACCACACCGGGAAATCATCAGTGAGGTTTCTCCCAATGATCGACAAAAAATCCTAGAACTGCCACACTTTGGCTACAGTACATGGAGATGGTGGACATACTACAGAAGTTTGTCAGAGCAGAGCGCATTGGCAACTAGGTGTTGCACCTTGAAGCTGTGTCAGAAATGCTGTCCTACCTAGCAGCCTCTGGGCACAACCTCTACACAAATCAATCCGCCTCTATGTGCAGGGGATGAGCAAGCTCAAGGATGAACAACCAGATGTGTACCAACTATTCGAAGAAGGGTTCCATGTTGTCAGAAGAAGTGATCGCCTATGGGCTGGTCTGTCCTTAGATCTTACCATCGAACAGGTCCTAATGAGGAATATGAAGACTAGTGGTGGCCTGACGAGAGGGCAAGGCATGACAGAGCAACAGCGTCTCATATGCAGCTGCTCTCCATGCCTGCCTGTGCTGAAGTCAACAATGCTATGCAGCAGCTCACATGTGTCAACTACAGCACTGGTAAACAAAACAAGGACATGACACATGCTAGACAAGCACGTGACATTAAAGACACACATTCAGTTATCAACTGAGAACACCCTTCAGCTCAGATCCGAGCTTGCGCCGTATCCCGAAAGGGGTTCATGCAACCAGCAAAGTCAATGTGGACTCAGCCTGGGAAATGTCTATGGGTCCCATAGAAACCCATAGAAACCCATAGAAACCCATAGGAAACCCATAGCGACCAATAGGATTGTCCTATGGGTTTCTATAGGAATTTCGACTTGGGTTAGCTTATTGGAATTTGTGTCATTAAATTCCTGGCCTCAGAAAATGTATATTTAGCATTACAAATCTAAGCCCTTAGTCATTTAGAAGCAGAAATAAACTCAAGAAAAGGCGTGAGAATTCGGTGCATTTTTTTAGTATATCCATTATTCATGCCATGTTACATATGCTTTGCACAATTCAGCTTTATGCCGATATATTGACTCGTCATTCTACTAAATGTCAATTTACATGTTAATAATTGTTTTTTGATTTCTCCAGTACACCTCACTTCACATACTAGACTGCATAATAATCATATTAGTACAGTGGAACTTTGTTTAACGAGTAGCTTGGGACAATGTGCACACGCACGCACACACACATACACAAATACACACAAAGTTTACACACTATACACAAACCTTCACATGACCTTATATGTTGGTGCGTTGGTATATCGGTATGTCAAGATTGATAATTTTAATCCCAAATGTATGTCATCATGGCTTTGAACAGGATCGTAGGTGTGGCGACAATTTGTGGTGCCGGCACCTCCACAAATTGTCGCCGACGACAATTTGTGCAGAAGGCGACAATTTGTGGTGTCAAAATTCTGCACAAATTGTCGCAAAAAACGACAATTTGTGCACAGAGGGGTGGTGCAACACCCCCCCCCCCCCCCTCACCCCTTCCCCTAACCCCTTCCCCCTCACCCCTTCCCCTTCCAGCTTGCATCTCCAACTACACCAATGACCTCCGAAGTATCACCCCAGTTTATTATCAGGCTAACGTCCTGTCTTATCATCACGCCACTGGGGTCAAGTCTTCACAAGCATTTTGTACAGGCATGCCCTATAATAAGCAGTAATATCATGAGAAACCAGAATTAAAATCATAAAATGAAAACTCAAGAAAAAGGTTGAGAATTCAGTGCATTTTCGATTTATTATCATCTGTATTTAACATCTTCACATCCACCATTCATGTCATGTTACATATAATTTGCACATTAGCTTAATTACAAATCAGCTGTACAAGCTGACATATTGATTCGTCATTCTACCGA
>JBAMJV010007544.1:0-67500 GCA_037951105.1 Echinarachnius parma
TAGAGCATTGACCTCTGGGGCCATCTGCTAGAAGAAGGTCGCAAGACTGTCATAGTTCTTAGAGTATCATCACCACCCTAAACTAGTTATACTACACTGGTTAAACACAGCCCAAGTACTTAATAAAAGTTAAAGGGATCTAGTAACTTTGTTGACATGTGCGAAAAACTGACAAAGCTAGGGTTGGTCAAATGTGTATTTCTGTGACCTGATATGTCCCACTGAGTGGTGTGTGAAATGTTCGTGGTAACTCATTGCACTGAATTTGTACACAGTTTGAAAGTCTCCACTAGAGACTTTAAAATCAGAACACTTCAATCATACATATCTTCATAACGAAAAACAAATTTGGAGAACCAAAAACAGGTTCCATGCTTATCTATTCGTAATACAAATACAGCGAGGTATGTGAGAACCGAAATTTCAAGTTCTAGGGTATGTTTTGTGGATTATGACGATGTTACGCGCGACTGACTTAATATAAAACGTGATTTGTGAAGTTCGCAAGCTTGCCAACTCTTCATACATCCCCCTCCCGCACCATAGCCCCACCCTGGTATAACAGTATCATCAACACTATGCGTCCATCCTCAACTACATTGTAGAGCTCTACACTGTTTAAGTTAAACAAGTATCCATAGAGCACTGACCTATGGGCTTTGCTATGTGAAGGTCGCAGGTCTGTCACAGTGCCTGTAACAAGCCTTTCATCACCAGTGCCCCACCAGCACATGCACCCCGCCCTGAAACTATAGTATCCTCATCGTCCGTGCTTAATTCCAGAAGGCGCTAAATGATAAATCCACTTTTCCATCGTTGGAGAAAATGGGTTTCATTGCCCAACTTTGTACACATGCCTATGCCTATGGGAATATGAAACTGGAACGTTCCATATTTTGATTTTGATCGTGTAATTTGTCCTAAAATTTGGATTTCTAGCACAATTTTATGGAAAGTGGATTTAGTGCCTTTTGGAACTAAGGTCTAATATATGTCCTATTCTGTTATTAGAGTATCATCACAGCACCATATACCATCCTATTATGACCTCTACTCAATGCCACGGCTTCATAATGGCCTGCACATTTCACAATAGCCAGATGATGTACAGGTCCATATGATATGAGTGCCAATGAGTGCCATGGATGTATTCCTACACCTCATATTCCTTAATAGATATAAACTTTACTTCACCAGCGGTGTAGCTAGAACTAAACCAGACCGGGAGGGGGGGTGGGGGGGGGGGGGGGGGGGGGTGGAAGAGATGGGGCAAAGAGTTCCCTCAAGGAGTTCTGAAAGATTTAAAATTGATGCTATAATAATAATGAATACTTCAATTGAGAGGAATCATTTTCTCTTCCAACATGGTAGGGGGGCAGGGGGCAACATGGGAGTGGGGCAAGAATCTCCCTATAGGTAAGGCACTTGCCCCCCCCCCCCCCCCCCCCCCCCCCCCTCCCAACACCACCATTTTACTTCACAGACGCTGTCCATACTATCCCGTTGTCAATTACCACTTGTGTAATATGTAGGCCTACCTCACACCACCGATACCAGATAGTAATTAGTGGGCGCAACTGATCTAATAGAAGAAAAATAAAGGGGAGTTGCCCCCCTGCCCCCCCCCCTTAATTGCCCTCCAGAGCTATACCCCTATACTTTACAGATGCTGCCCATATACTATCACGTTGTCAATTACCACTAGTGTAATGTGTACACCTACCTCACACCACCGATACCAGAGTAATTAGTTGGTGCAACCGATCTAATTGAGGAAGAGTGGAGGGGACGTGTCGGTCGGATGCATATGGAAATGCCATACATTTACCTATCATTTCCTGACCCATCATTGTTCATTTTGTCAAAACAAATTTATTCAATTTTAAACCGGTTAAACAAACGTAACATCTAATCAGTTTGCCACACAGTTGCCTACTGTAGCTATTGCTGCATGTAACGAGTGGAGCATAATACTTACAAACCCTGTTCCCTTTGCCATAATGGATTTATTTGAAATCGACCAATATCATAATTGCTGTTAAAATAAAGAGAAACACATTTTTTTTATAACAAATGTACTAAATGCAAATGTGCTGTTGCAAAGCTTTCTTTTCTGACCCATAGCGCTGTTATTTGTATTTTATAATCAACTTTGTGACAATTAACTGCCATTGAATGAAATCAATGGTGCACTCGATGCAGGCCATCAAGCTTCAGACTTGAGCAACAAAACATATTTTTCCAACATAATAACATTCACATTTCCTGTATACTTCCCCCACTCTCACATTCTCTGTCTTGCTCTTGTTGTTTATCTTACCTGTGGCATATTTCTGGTAATACTTTCCATAATATTTTAAAGAAATACCCTGGAATAAAAGAGAGCCTTCCTTTCCCCCTTATCCAAGGGTTGTGTGTGTTCACAAGCCAAGTAAATATCAGGTCCCATGGGCGCTTTCACGAAAACATGGTTTCTTTTTTCCGATGAATGCCAACGCTTTGGGAAGAAATGATTTATGATAATAATTGAATTTGAAATGTTACAATGTGCTAAGAAATGTGAACAGTCTGGGTATCAATTAACATAAAATCATGGTTCCTAAATTTCCAATGAATTTATATATGCTTTCAAGGAAAATGATTGATGACAATAATTGAGAAATTTCAGTCTCAGCATTTGTGAATTAAAAGCATGGTTTTCTTTTCCAACAAATTTAAACTCTTTGGTAGAAATGATTTATGTTAATAATATATTTGAAAATGCTAAAATATGCTGAGAAATATCACAGTATCAGAATATGTATAACTTTCCTAATCAACACTGACCAAACTCCACCACAAAAATAATAACATAATGAGTGCATGCTTATCCCCTTCACAAAATTCTACATGGGTCTAATGTTTCATATTTCTTCACACTTCAAAACAGGGGAAATCAATCACAAAGAGGGGGAATATCCGCACAAAAAGAGGAAATTCTGGACCTCATTTCTATTCCAGGTCCACCAGATTACAACCTCCTAAATCAGGGAATAAGATCCATCTGCAAATTCAAGCATGGTCAAGGTAGGTGCTATTCCTATGGGAGTAGTACCAAATTCATTCACGCTTTCCTCTCTTTATTATCAATATCTTGCACATTCATTTTTAGTGGGCTTTCCACTTTTTAATTTTCTTCTTCCTTTCCTTTGAAGAATAGTTGATCATATTTGGCACAGAACCACCTTGCAACAAACTCCAGATGTAGCTAGTCCACCATCATGTATAAAGGTAAGGGGCATTTTACAAGAGAGTCAAGGCCCTTTTTCACTTTTCTCTACCGAATGTCAACAAAGCTGCCCCTTTATAAATCGCCCACTTCCAATGGTACCATTTTTTAATAATTCTTCAGTGAACAAATATTTTGTCAGACCCATAATGTTGATATTAGTATAAACAAAATAATTTTTAAAGTTTTTCAATATTGGTTCGGAAACTAACTGACCGGAAATCATCGAGTCCGATACAAAAGTTTCTGTGGGACTCTTTGAGTGGCGTGTCTAGAGGAGACGATAAACCTGGTATCGCTTGCCACTTGTCTTGAGAGCGACAAAAGAAACAGGATTACGCTGGCCCCACCCCCTGCCGCCCTTCTCTCCTAATCCCTCTTGTAAATCCTCTGTATGGGATAAGCCTCATTACATCCAACAACTAACTTCTTTCTGAATACAATGGGACTGAGGAGAAATCATCTATCCCACAATGAGGGGGGGGAGGGGGGGGGGGGATGGGATAAGGGGGGCTGAACATCGGTCAATGATTGCGACCGAACTGTTTGTTTGTCTCGGAGTAACTTGTTGAATCTCTCACCCTCAACCAACCTATCCCACCCTAAATCCTCACAATCGGCTATCCACAAGATGTGCTTGACTCTCCTCTAAATATACGTACACAATTCTTCTCGCTACTTCACAAGGAAAATATCAACAGAACTAGTTGTGAAAGAAAAACAGTGGGTGGCTTTTTTGAAAACAAACTGTGACTTCAATACAGTTGAAGTCAGGTTAAGTCTGGATTTGTAAATCAGATGAGCGCTGCCATCTTGCAAACGCCTTGCGCACAGTGAATAATACACATTGGCTCAGTACTATATGCAGTGCATTCAAACTGTAAGCCTGTTTCAAAATGGCAATCTGCAGTGCAGCATCCCTACGTTTGATGATAGAGTTCAAGATATCCTGGGCTGGCCGCTGAGGTCCAAGCTGAGGTCCCGACAAAAGTGTGTTTATGGAGGTGTGGCGCGCCTTTGAATGTTTGAAACATAAATGGCGTCACACAAGTGCTGTGGATCATCATTATATCACCATCAATGGTCAATTTTTAGATGGATGTTAATTTATATCTCCGGGGGTTACCAAGCTTTTAGATCTTGAAGGGCAATTCTACCAGAAACAAACATTTAGAGAGAAAAGAGTCAACATCTAGCAGAAAGAGATTTCGGCCTCTTTTCAAGAAGATGTTTACATCCAAACGATAATCTCTCTTCTACATACATCAACCCATGTCCCCATTGATTTGAATATTTTCATCAACCCATTTGATACAGGTACCACAAGGTGAATGCATGTTATACCAAAATCTAATAGTCTTGAACATGTTCCGTAAACAAGGTTTCCTACCTTCTGGAAAGCACTGAGTTGAATTCCACATCCTCCAGGAAAGTAGCGTCAACAGAACCAGGATTTCATAGAAAATGAGCCGCGCTAGAGTTTTAGCAGCCAGTGACTTTAAACATGGCCCGTTTCAGGTAGCTGTTTGCACATGGGATACTGGCGTTGGTGTTTCATGGTCTTGTTGGTACAGGTGGTTACATACAAGGCTTACTTTGCTCATTTTACAATGTACATTACGTACAGCTTTGCTTCAAGACTTGATGATGATTTCTTTCACTAACCAAACTCTCAACTGTACTGGTAAAATTTTGTAGACCACGACTACTTGTGAAAAATTACATCGTTACTGCGCAGTATCAAACATATTAAAACATTTCTATAATTGTATCTTAATTTCAATGAACAAATTAGATTATTAAGGTGAGATTCTAGTAGAGAAAATGCATCAATTGGCACCTACATGGCAAAGCTAGATTGAACATTTGTAGTAAATAAAAAAAACAGTTTGCCCAGTTGCTCTTAATAAAAAAAAAGTACATTGACATTCAATTCATGACTATGGCCATGTAATACTTCCAATTTAAGTGGGACTCATATAGGGACGATCATAAATTTGTGTTTGTTGAAAAATAAGAAATAATTATTTTGAAGAACTAATTGAAAAGGCCATATCTACATGTGCAAGCTAACTGTCCTACTGTTACTGAGATGTATACCTTTAATTGACAGTTTTTACTAACATACCACATACATCCTAATCTAGATTCTCGATATATCCATCTAATTCACTGTTTCTAGCTCTTAGTTATAAGTCAAAACTTCTCTAACTAAACACATACATGTTTGGGGGATTAAAGAATTTTCATTAGTATTTGTACAATGAAGTTAAACGTCTCGTTACATAATGAGCTCATACATGCTCATCATTATGCAAACGGGAATCTAAACCAATGGTTGGTGCCTGGATTTGAAAATAAATGAATGGAGAATCCCAAAAAATGTTTTTCGTAGATCTGTGAGCATATGTGACTGGCTATAGCAAAACCTGGCACTTGTTGGTAATTCATGTTTTGAAGAAATTGGCATTTTAAGTTCACACAAGACCTATAGATGATAAAATTGAAACAATCATATCTTCGCCAATTATTGACCAATTAGTTAGAACAAAGCATCAAATGAAAGCTTGTGATGAGGCCTTTGTAATGGTATGAAAAATCTACATTTTGATTATTACGGACAAGTGCCGGGTTTTGCTATATAGCCTGTTACATATATAACAAAGAACCAAACTTGTTTTCTTCTCTTTTATTCAGTGATATAAATAGGGATGTCCAAATGACTGACATAATGTACATTGCAGGTACATTGATCAATCAATCCTTTCTTTTTTTCAGAGGCGATCTGAACAATCCTCCAAGGTTTGGGATAAACATTTGTTTCTTGGAAAACTAGAAAGGCCTTCGGTGAAAGAAAGTTTTTCTGCATTAAACCCTCCCTCCATGCATTTAAAAAGCTTCTTATTCAAATGGAAAACTATTTTGGGTTATAGCAGGGGGATCTTGTTTAAATTTGTATCATTATCCGTTCCACTGAGATCATTAGTCAGTATGTATTCATAGTATTACATAATACATACATGTATATATGTTTCTCAAACCATTTGAGAAATATGTAACTATTAACTTTTGTATCATTATCCGTTCCACTGAGATCATTAGTCAGTATGTATTCATAGTATAACGTATATGTTTCTCAAACCATTAGAGAAATTTAACTGTAAACCTTTGGTAAAGCATGACATTTTCATGAACAGGTAAAGATATCCAGGCTTCAGCTAAGTACAGTACATACATTTTTAACTGTTCTACTAAAATTGATAGTTAATTTACATGTACTTGCAATTGCCTGCTACTTTGTATAGTAAAGTTCATATTGCCTATTTTGCTATTCTGCAAGCCTTAAAACGTTGCATACAATTGTATAACAAGTTGTTATGTTGTGTATTATTGCAAAATATGGCGGAAGAATCAGGGTGCAATGATTTTGTTTTTCACTACATGCACCCATCTATCAGGTAAAGTTCACCGGGTTCAAGTTTATTTCCGACAAAGGTTAAAATAGGGATCATTGTCTGCGGTCCGGTATGAAGAGGTAAAATTCTAAAGCTGGCAATTGGCGGTTTAACCACATGTCAATGTATAGATAATTGGGTGTTTTTTGTCTTCTTTCATGTGGCTTACAAAGTTTTAAATCGATTCGTGGAGGCTTGTTTGGCATTCGGCTCTAACAACCACACTTGTAAATGAGCTTTGATTCCGCTTATTAATACAGAAGTACATGATGTAATGTGCAAGCAGTATTCCCATGTAACAGTGAAAACAAACATGATGGCTCAGAGCAGTTTAGTCCCCAAAATGCCCCAAAAGAGCCCCTGTAATTCAGAAAAGTGCCCAGAAATTCCTTATCCTTATAGCTGAATTTAAAACACAGTTTACAGTGTTATTTTAGTGCAGAACAGCATGGAAGATGATGGAGGGGATGCATTGCCATGTGTTGTTTCATATAAGTTGATGATCAAAATTTATGCATCAAATTCTGGACTAAACTAAACTGTGTAAGTGCGACGTTTCGCCGATGTCTATCGGCTTCTTCTGGCAACCCGCCAAATTAATTTGTTTCATAAACGTTGATATGTTGTTTCATATCTTATCAAGATTCAAATGATGCACAGTTAAACCCCCTCTAGCATAGCAACCATCTGTCTATAAAGTTCACCTGCTTATATCATCATCATCATCATTGTGTTATCCTTTTCTGTTTCAAATCGGTGGTCTTTATAAACAGGTTTGACTGTGATTTGTTTCTTTAGATCAAAATTATGAGCTTCAACCAGACAAACCTCACTATAAACAAATTTCACCCTTTTTTTCATAAATCTTTTCTTTTGCAACCAATTTGCATTGATCGAACAGAAATTTCAAATTAAATCACAACAAACAAACACTAGATATTTTGAGTTGTAATTTGCTGTCATCTGAGTGATGATGAAATTTATGAAAATATGAAAAATATGAGACACATTTTTTTGTATGAAGTATGAATACATGTTTGTTGGCCTACTTGAAAGCAGGAGGTTCATGAGCTAGCTCTAGGTGAAATAATTCATGCTTTTCAAATGTCTACCTAAATGTATATACATGTAGATTTCAATGGCATGTCTTCATGGGTTTGATGGAGATGCAAACATCCTCCGAAGACTTCCAAGGATTATGCACGAAGGAAATCACCTGCCAGCTAATCTCCAAAAGTAAACTCTTCAACTTTGCAAAAATTTATTATACAAATACCCAATTTCTCACAGTTTAAACTTTCTGCCTATATAACACATGAAATTTCATACATTAAAAACTTAAAAAGGGAATCCAATAAAAGCCTTCTGGGAGAAACAGGATCTGTAATATGGCGAGGAGGGGGGAAAAGGTGAAAAAATATAAAATGAAAAAGCTATAACTTCACTGGGAAAAGAAATCGGGGGTTTCACGAAAAATTGGTGGAGGACGGAATGGGACAAAGAAAGTGGAAGAAAAAAGCTAGGTTGGATAGATGAAAGGACTGGAGAGAGCTGAATAGGGCCGCTGATTTCTCCTTTTCTTAGGGTCCAGTCCAACCTTGTACCGTTAAGAGTGCGCTGGGACGGAAGGCAAGCGGTTCGGGGAGATCTCTGGAGGTTTTTCTGGTCGCGCTTTTGTTCTGCTTTGACACTTGGGAGATAACTAATGGGCCCAACACTCGCATTCATCTATTCAACCATTGTAGCTCGATGATGATTCAACCAACGAGCGAGGGTAGGGAGGAGAGGAGGGAGGAGGGGGGAGGGGGGGGGGGGGGGGGCATGACGAGCTGCTTTCAAATACCTGGGATGTCAACCCAGTATTTCACTCTACTTTGGTTGTGTGTGTTTAAATAGACCTGTCGGAGTCCAGGATCAGTATTTTGAAATGCGTTTCAGTCTAATCTTTTCACTCGATAAACATTGGCCTAAAATGCTTTTCAGAATACAATCTTATGCACACCCTAGGCTATACAATAGGCATATCTTTTCATGTTAACACATTTCCACCAATACACTTTAATCTATATAATTAATATGGTCCATCAGACTGCCAGTATTGGAACTGTCCAAAGAAAAACTATATTGATACACTGAGATTTGAACAACTGCAGTCATGTGGCATTACAAATGTACATGAAGATAATATTGGGGGGGGGGGGGCAAATGTAACAATTTGAACAAGTGGGATAATAAAGTCCATGGAATCAGCATGCAAATTTCTTCAAACTCGCATATATATACCCATTGGTTTAAAAACCCGAAAGTAAGAACAGTAACATACATTAATTTATTGCTATATACTAGTTCAGTCCAGGAAAAGTTTATTATTTTCTTCTGTAAAAGGGTACAACACTTGCGTGACAAGTTTCAGACATGATCATCTTTATTACAGTACACCTTCGGTGGGGCCAGCCTAAGAAATTAGAAGTCTTAAATCTTCACATTTACAACATGACATCATTCTTCTTTCCAACACCTTTTGGTGAATGTTTATAGGAGGATTAGATTGTGACACTGATCGGAATCTAGCTGAGATATGGCTAACATTTATCACTGCATCCATCCATCACACTTACATACATGTTGTATCATTTTGCACAAGTCATACTGACAAACTCCATAAAAACAGCTCCGAACATCCCTTACATTACTTTGTTTTTTGACATTTTACACACAAAAAAACCTATTCCTCATTACAACTCTTGTTGACATGTTTTTACGATTCTTATCAAGGGTAAATTATAAATTGCTCAATTTATTCCACTTCGTATGAACTTGAACATGAAAATAAAATCGGATGATAAATCAATCGGATGATAAATGCTCCGAATCACGAAGAATACACATGTATACAAACCTATTTTCAAACTAATGATAGATAAATCATTACTTTTTCTAACTGAATGGCCTTATCGGTGTCATGTCAAAAAGGAGAGAGATGTACATGAACAAGTCTCTATTTTGCTTTTAAAATAAACCATAGCTTAACCTATTACTAACAGGGACACTGTACACTAAGTATCAATTGTATAATGGATACAATATAAAGGATGTTATGAGTTAAATGCAAAACTGAAGAAGGCAGATACTAGTTACAAAGGGGAAACACGGAGACGTGAAGATTGATGATGCGCCCAAAATGGTGACAAACACAGAAACGCAAAAGTACCATCAATGATAAAAGATTAGCGTCAAATGTTGGGAAATAATGCGCACAACATGTGCTCTCAGTTGTGTACATTGTTGTCTACATTTTGTAGCTGTGTGCGTATCATTTCTCTGCAATTTTTTCTTTGAAAAATGTAGAATTGGTAGAAATTCAGGAGTGAGGACTTCCACTGAATGTAAACGAATAGTTTAGGATGGAACAATTTCTGAAAGGAAATTATTATAACTTCATCAAAAAGTTAAGATAATATTATATACAGTATAAGATTATTCTTAAACAAACAAACGAATCATGTGTATGTCATGTACTCATTAATAATATCATAATTGTTTAAATATTATATTACCCATGCAATTAATGGCCTGACCTCAATGTAGTGGCCACATAATTGGGGTGGTGATAATTGTTAAGTAGGCATTGTATCAGGGTGATCATAAAATCAGCCACTATTTGATCAAGGATAATTATCAATTGTATTTCATGTGAACATGTACTAGTAATTGTTATGTCCTTGGAAAGTTAATAATGCTACATGATTGACAATTGAAGTCAATATCAATGATCTGATTGTGTACCTGCATGTATCTGTGTATAAATAAGAATAAGATAGACACGTTTGCGTGTGACAACCATATAAAAAGTATTAATTTTACAATTTTCACAAGCTGGAATTTACTTCAATTAATAGACGGATTATATGTTTCAATCTTGTTTGAGTCAACAATTAACCCACTTGAGACTGGGCCAGAAAAGGGGAAAATATACTCATGCATGGTTTATGGAGAATAAGGCTTTATAAACCATAATCATATCATCTGCAGTCAACACTAGCGCTTGCCCACTTGCCCGCTTGCCCGGGGCAAGTAAAAATTGGTGTCGGGCAAGTAAAATTGCATAAATTGTCTAGTTTGCTTGCCCGATCGGGCAACTATGTACAGTAGTTTTTCAACTTTGAGAGAAAAATGTAATTTCATACTGTAAATCTCATCTAAAAGTGCCAGGGCAAGTAAATTTTCTGTTCAGGCAAGTAAAATTTGAAAAGTTTACTTGCCCAAATGGGCCAGTATCTAGAGGAAAAAGTTGGTGTGGAGGCTTGGTTTAACCCACTCAGGACTGACTAGCCCTTGGAAATACTCTCTACCTATAATTCTATGGACTATGATTCATATGATGTACATACCAGAACCATATCATCTTCAAGGGGTTTAAAGATTGGCACAATGTACAAAAATCCTCTTCAGCATAATCCCCAATTACAGCTCATTTTCTTGTGGCTGACTCGCAATGCAATTTATTATGCTGCACACATTCCAGGTGTTGCTAATCTACAATAGGGGTGGTTATAAATCCGGTCTGAATTTGTGTATATAATTACATTGATTTACATGAACAAACAACCACAATATATAACTGGATGGGATCAATAATTCCATCAAAGCTCATGGCTTATTGTAATTCTAACCTCTTTTCTAGTTTCCTATCGGACACTGTGAGCCTTTGTATCTAGACCGCCGTGTCTTGCCCAGAATCAGTTTTGAAATGGTCTCGGCAAGATTATCATGTTTTCTTCATCTAGGCATTATATTATAAGTTGGCTTTCAAGATGAAATATATTAGGGCTATGAAAGGCTGAAACACGTTAAAAATGATGATCCCAGTCTTGATGATTTTCTTAAAACGCACCAAATCGGTGAGGGTGATGTCAAGTCCTTCAGATAGGATTTCCCAATATCCCTCTCATTATGAGAGGCTCATACTATTAACCAATACAACCTTTCCTAAGATGTAATTGTCCCAGGTGGGCAAATGAAATTAAGACTAAGTATCAATCAAAGTTTAAGGGATCACAACCAGAATTGGGTAGTCTTTTATTAATAGTTCAGACCAGTCCAGCAATAAAAACAAAATTAATGTAACATTGATTTGCCCCAAAGATCAATGTTGGTGCCAGAGACAACTTGGTATTGTGATTGATTACCAAGAAAATTAGATTATAAACAAAGAACTGAGCTGTCTTTTTGACACACTGATGATAAATCATACAAATTTCAACATACATGATGATACAGGCACCTATCAATATTCAAGGATTATGGAAAGAAATTTATTTTGGATTTACATGATTTACAGATCATCATTATAGGCTTGTTTGGAAGAACGCATTATTTGCACAGACATGTATTATCTCGAATGAATGTTGTCCACAGGGTCGCATTCAAATTTTATTTCAATTATAGATTATGTTGTATGTTATACTTCAAGCACATCATTTCACCCCTCAAAAAAGGTGCTACATGTATGTCCACAGGGTCTCATTGTAACATTATTTCAATTATAGATTATGTTGTATTTTATCCTTCAAGCACATAATCATTTCACCCCTCAAAAAAGGAGCTACATGTATGCATGTTTAATTCTAGATCTCCTTGGCATGCTGATTTAAGACCTACTAATGATACTTGGAATTTAAAAAAAGAAAGTGAAATTTCTGGCTTTTTGACATGATGATTGGCATTGATTGCGTTCAATACCTCTTTTGTGCCGACACAAGCGGATCAAAGAATTAGGACAAATTACGGGGAGGTCGATAAATAAACATTGATCAAAAGATGGGCACATCACAGAGACCCTGAATTCACATTCATGCGAGAATTCAGCGTCCAACAATAGTCAGCACATTCAGAGAACTCAAGATTAAAAAAGGAAAAACATTGATGATGAAAAGATGTGTCCTAGTTAGATAGGTTCCCTGAATTAAAATTAAGTCGAGGTGAGTTAACCTTTTTAATTCTTTGGACACAAATACGTGTCCTCATCAATGTTTTCTTTTGGTACGATTGTATTTAGAAAAGAAAATCAATGATAAATAGATGGTCTTACAGACCCCTCCTCCGTGTTATTAAGGTATATCGGGCTTTGAAAATATATCATGGATACTTTATCCCCTTTCATTTATGTGACACATGTGCATAATATTATTCAATTCATCATAGATGTTTACTGCAATTTTGCCTACAGATGATATGACCACTAATGAACCTTATTGTAGTGGGCTGCTAAACATCTGTTGCATTGTGGGATAATAACCTACATGCTGTATAATAGTGCACCATATTATGTGTTTTTTTTATGGAGGGTGGAGGCCAATGTGATTGACTGTAAAGTGTTACAAATTGTTACTTAGACTATTTGATTTTGGTATATAACATGTATTCTCCATAGTTTACAGCCCGAATACTTTCAAGACCATGGCGTCCTGAATGGGTTAAAATATCAATTTAATGAACAAGCGAAGTGAAGACTGGAGATATATGACTCAGAGGGTCCAAATAATTTGACTACATGTGGCAGTTAATAGTAAACCCTACATGTATAATTGTATTTCACAAATCCGTGCACCAACACGGAGCAAAAGTGACACAACTTCTCGATCAGACAATAACATCCCCCTGCCAACTCGAATCTGTGTCCATAAAGTTCCCTAACATCGTAGGAGCCTCGATCGGTTAGGCTACAGCGCATAAAAAGTAACCGCTGACTCTTATATTCCTCGTAATGTATTGTATTAATGTTAAAGCTGGTTTGTTTTTTTCTCCGGTGGAGGCCGGACAATTAACTTCTCCTGGGTTATTTAGTGATCATGATTCTGTAGTAGTGTGTGCGAGCCACGTCTAGACTGGTGGCTCCATACATATTTAATCCCCTACATAAGTAGGGGTTGAGTCAGCTAATCACAGCCATTGTGCGTCCATTATGCAAGTCCGCAAGTGCATTAAAAAAAGTGAATTAACCTGGACACATGATATAATCAGAGCATCTCTTGAGAGCTACAAGTTCATTAAGATAATTCTTTAACCCGTTCCCTTTGAGATTCTGAAATTGCCGTAGACTTTGTACATAGCCCACCCAGTTCGAATTCTTTAACTCGTTCCCTGTGAGATTCTGAAATTGCCGTAGACTTTGTACATAGCCCACCCAGTTCGAATTCTTTAACTCGTTCCCTTCGAGATTCTGAAATCTCCATAGACTTTGTACATAGCCCACCAGATTCCTGTAGGCAACAGGTTAAGAGAATTATTTAACCCGTTCCCTTTGAGATTCTGAAATCTCCATAGACTTTGTACATAGCCCACCAGGGTCCCATAAGCAACAAGTTTAGCCTATCCTGTCATAGATGGCCTATATCGCAACCTTTGTGAACTATGTGTTGTGGTGCAAATTGGACTAATTATTGCAAAGAAAGAGTTAATGTATATGTACAGTAAGGTATACGTTGCAATGTAATGATTACTATCATCTGGAAATAATGTACATGTATAAGGAAATACAGTTTTACCCACTGATCAATCATGTTCTTTTAACGCAAATTGATTACACGCACATACATCCTAGATATAAGATTTGCATCTCAGTTTAAGTATTAATTGTCCATGATCCATGATCATTATTCATAATTATGAAACTAATATGAAGATGATTTGAGAAGATTTGTGGCGATATCAAAGCACACAAAAGAGCCAGAACATGATATCCATAGCTGTATTTTTTTTTTTTTTTTATTTCTGGGTAGATCTAGCTCAAATTATACATAGCGATCTGGTCCGGATTATTACCTGATTAAACACGGTCAGAGGAGATTTGAGCTAGTTATAACTCCCATGTTTAACATTTTGTCATAATTCAAAAGAATTGGCATACATTCTTCCCATCATTCTCCCTCCTTTGTGTTCTTTCATTGACAAAGATCCAAAACAGGAATTACATAAAGGTTTATCCTCCGATATCACCCAATTATGAGGGGATTTGGCTCACACACAAGGACCAGAAAACATGACATCAGAGTTAGTTTCTGCATCCCTACAGATTACAATTTCTATTCACATTCACAAGGAATCCACTAATCAGTGCATAAAGTCGATCTCCATGTGAGTAATGCCTTTTCATCCCATCTCAATCTTTTATGTTTTGAAATCACGAGTCAAAGAAAATTGGTCTCCCTCTCTGACCCTATCCCTGACTGAGGAGCGCATTTTAGGATTATATAGGCGGCCAGAGAAGGGGGGAGTCTATTTCCATTTGTAATGGTCCTCAACTCCGTCACGCAGAGCCCAATTACACCCCCGTAACTGGCGACTGGCTATTTGTTCGCATTGTCCAGATCATCTGTACAATGGCTTTCTAACAAATTGCTACATTATGGATGTGTTTTGCGGGGAAAAAAAGAAAAAAAAGTTAAAGAACACATCTTCATTGTGAGCCGGGCTTACAAATGAGGAAGGCCCCTGATGCGCATATATTATATATTATGCAGAATGGTCATTACTTTGATTCATTGAACATCAAAATATGTGGGCACTGCCACTGCATACTGCAAGTTACATGATATATGTAAAGGTCTGTAATACCAAGGAGCCTAGTACCTCCTTGGTAATTCAGCTTGCATAATAAATGTAAAGGGCTGTTCGAAAGTTTGCATAACAAATGACAATGTACCATAATTAGTAGGCTAGACTTTAGTAATCTGCAGTAGAAGTTATGGTATGGTACCTGAGGAACATGTTCGTTGCACTGTGCCTAGAACATTTAACATGTTTAGAAAGTTTACAAAATTTACAGAACTAGTACCTCTCATGTTGTACCAGCTCTGATCCTGTATTATCATGAGATAAAACACATTATTTCTTCTGATAGATAATACACAAATAAAGCTTTGAATATAAGAAACAAGAATACTTATAAGTTATAGGAAATATATTTGTTTGTCCTACTCACAGTTTATAGAGATTCTCCATTCTGGCGAATGATAACTCGGGCAAACTCTGCAGGTTGTTGTTGTTGAGTCGCCTGGAAAAATTAGATAAGAAATAATGTTTTAATTGAAGAAATGATGATAATAGAATGGATTTATATGGTGCTTAATACAGCTGTCTCTAAATGCTGTATATATAGCACTATTATTACCTTTTGTAATCGGGTACAGTTCAAACCTCTGCAATTATCTTGTGCACCGTCTCAACTCCCTAGGGAGCATACTAGACCAAGCTACTCAGGGCGCTTCAGTATATACATGTAGTTTGCTTGTTGTTTATTAATCAATATTCAGTTCACAAATTAAGAAACTATCACAAAGGGTAAGATAAGTTAATGATTTACAATAACTAAAAACAAATAGATATAACATGAAAATACACAAAACCTTAACAGCAAAATATTATTTGCTTGAGATCTACACGTCATTAGACATTTTTCATACAGTGACTTTATGCCATAACTGATAACATATTAAAAAATGCAAGAGTAAACAGATGCTTACCAAGCATTTTCAATTAGTGAGATAAAAATATATATTCATAAGCAAATATATACATTACAATTATCATTACTCACATAGCCTGACAAATTATTCAGTGAATTGGGAGTAGGCAATGGAAATCTAAGTTAGATGTAGAAGTAACCTGAATTTTCAAAGCTTAGCAAGAAGGGCTATTTTGGACACAACAGGTGTTACTATTACTAATTGAATTTGGATCAAATACATGCACATTGAGAGCAACAAGAGCTCAAACCTAATCATTGGGTGCTATTTTTGCAAATTTTAAATGGTTAAGCCATTCAGGGCTGGTCCCAAATATGCTCAGGATATACTTTATAATGAACATGGTAGGTTATTAAAAACAAAAATTTAAGGTGAAATCATCGATAATGGGTAAAGATCACAGTTGGGTGGAGCCCAAGGGGTGCTTTGGATAGTCACCGATGACTAGGATGAGACAGTAACACCATACATGGGAGAGAAGTGGTAAAGCATAAAGGGAGGCAGATGGGGTGGGGGGCAATTCCTCCTCCTTTTGGGAATTTTTACCCACCTTCACTACCCCCGGAGTTTCCCGAGGGAAGACAATTGTCAACAAAGAAAACAGCATTTTCATTTTTTTTCTGTCTGCACACTTCATAAGAAACCTTTCCTCTTTCATATTAATATAAACTGACTTACTGACACCAACCTTATAGAGTACAGAGGAAATTACATTACATTCTTTTGTTGTATGGTTCTAAACAACTTGCCCTGTGATTCGGGCTTTTGTAAATGTGTTGGAGCTTGACAATTACATGTACTTTCTTAGGAACCCTTGGCAAGAGAATGATTGCTTGCCTGACATTGTTTACAACCATAACCCAAGGAAATGAATGTGTGACATCACATCTTGGTGCTATATATTGCACCCCTTATTTGATCATCGCACCCTTCTTTGCACCCCTGTTTTACCCCCTCTTTCACCCCCTGTCTGGGTTTCCCCCTTGCTATGCCACTCATTAGACAGAGACCAATTAGGCTCACTATAGCAATGTCAAGCTAATAGACTGGAGAAAATCCAATTACATGTTACGAGGTAAGTGGGGGTTGAACGATCAGGTTAATTATTATCTGTTGAGCGTTCGTTCGTTCGGCAGATGATGAGTAAGAACAGGGAATCATCATCTCGATGGTCTCATCTCTCTGGGATACCATGTGAACAACCTAAATATACACAGCATGTGCACATTGTGGAACACATGCCACTTTCCAAGGCAATGAGAATCGATAGAGAGTGAGTGACATGCAGTGATTCCCTACCCCATTCTCTAGCTTCCCCTTCCATTCAGCGCTTTTATTTGCAGAGTAGCCTGCATGTGTAACCCCCACATTTTGTTATGCTATTCAAAGCGGTCCGCCTCCTAACTCAATTTGCAAAAACGTGGGATGTCTCAAAGGAGTCCTCGTAATGAAATTACGCGCGAGATGACTATTGATCGGGCGACCTGCTAGTCAGTCACTTCTAGAGAAGCGTTAATAGCTTCAATGCATGTGTCCATTACGGTTATCCGATGCCCCTGCGAGGAGACAGCTTCTTGTTTCTTGTTGCTCTACCAGCGCGGTGGTGCGAAAGAAAAGACTTGGCAAGAATGTCAGCGTGGGGTTCTACATCCTCTCTCCGCGAAACACTTGCAATCTATCTCAAAAATGTCATATTGAGAAGTAGAATTTGTCTCGTTTCCATTATTTCTTTCAATATATATCAAGAAGAATTTCACTTGTTTTCCAATTTTCAAGCCTGTATTGTCCCTCTGCTATTCTCTGAAAATCATATTTTGTGCGAACTTATATACATGCAGCTGGGAATCTCACCTACACTTTATGAACATCGACCAAAATTATATATGAATACATGTAGGAACACAGTGATTGAAACAGTTTGTTAACCTGTTGGCCATTTTGCATGTAAAGTATGGTACATACATCTTAGAAACCATGAATTTCTTATTTAAAGATTCTTGTAAAAATTATCTAGTGATAATCACCTAAATGTACAAAGTAAAATAATGTATGTGATAAAATGGAACAATTCATGTCAGTTCTCTTGCAAGAACTCTTGCAGATTTCCTTCTTAATTTCAAATGCCTTAACTCCTCCCTTATTTCCCACAGAAAGTTTACACTTCTCAATCTCAAGTAAAAGAATTCACTTAAAGGGGTAGTTTAGTTTTGGTAGAGAGGGCGCTGCACATCACAATTTTTTTGTGAGATAATGAAATACTGAGTGTCAAATTTGAGAGAACATGCAATTTTAATGGCAGAATAAACTTTATTTGGTCAAAATCGGTCCAGAAACGGCTGAAATATCAATAAATATATTTGATCTTATAATTATTTGGGGCCCAAATAATTAGATGATTTTTTTTTTTTTATTTAAAAAAGCTTACACTTTTTCAAAAATGTTCAAAAGCGTTTTTTGAATAGTTGTTGATGATCTATCTACTTAATCATTATTTCAATAGAACATCACATGCATTATTTTGTATGAAAAATGGTTGAAACCAATGCTTTTTTAGAAAGCGCCCTCTTGTGTTTGAATGGCTCTTTTTGAATGATAACAGGCTTTTTACTTAGTCGTTTGTAATTTTGTATACCTTTCGAGCATGGTGGAGTAATAACTATTAGTTTATAATGTTACTGTCCAGGTTTGGTTACTAAAGTTCAGCCTTACCAAAACTGTACTACCCCTTTAACCCATTTCGGGCTAGTCTAAACTTGCACTTAAATGTAAATATTGGGGTCTATGGAGTTATTGGAGTATGCATAATACCAAAATAATTCCTCCTTAATGAGATAGACGGGGCTGATCATTTGTAAAGAATAGTTCCGACTTACTTTCACTTTTAAAGGTAAGTTAAGTAATCCTTTAAAAACACATTCAACATTATAAACTAATTCAGTCCTTCATGTCTAATGACACATTGAACATATTCATCTAATTCACTGCCTGATAATGTTCTGCACTGTAATGCACCGTTTGGTGCTGATATATTGGAAAATCAGATGGTGCGTACTGGTTTGTGCCTCGATCAGAAGAGCTCTGTCCTGGAAATTAAATGGTTAAAATTGCAACGGTGCCACACATGGCCCAGTCGCAATACACTTCACATATCTTCCCTCCACTATTTGCCATACGGATTTATGTATTTGCACTCTGAAGTGGTCTTTATCCCAAAACCTCAATGAACGAAATGTGACTGGACCATTCTCATTCTCAGCCAAGGATTTCTTTTTTTCTCATCCTTTCTATAATCGTTTTTCTTCCACAAAGTTTAATGAGAATTTGCAATTCAATTGGTGGCAGAGTGAAAGGAGTTTGCCATGCCCGAAGCCATGTTGATGACTTTGTAATGCAGACTAGCTATGCAAATCTGCCAAGAGCAGTCAACATAACAGTGTAAACAAGTTCTTGAGTCCAAGAAAGAAAGGTTTTCTAAACACTCGATTCAATCGCCCTGGTTTGTGGCTTTCCTTTTCCTTGGTTTTTTGTCTCTTTTCTCCTTTTCCCCCTGTACTTTTTTTCTTCTGGATATACCAAATGACTAAGGCCACCCAAATACCCGGTTTGTAATCCAAGCAACAACTATTTGACAGACGTTCACGTCTCTTTTTGGAGAAGATGTCAACTCATTTTGAAAGGACAGCTCCGATTTCTGAAATATTTCCTTCGTTTACCCCAAGTGACTCCAGTGACAATTCCCAGATGCCACAAGTTGAATTTTCTATGAAATCCACAGAGATTTCAAAAACAACACAGATCACCAGGCGTAATATTATGGTGATCATGAATACTGAATTCTGACTATAAAATCTAGGGATATATTCCCAATAGTTTTTCATTGCAAACATTAAATATCAAGGCTTTCTATCATTGGGTGGTAGATTAAGACTCCAAATAAAGTCTAGACTATATCTATACATTTTTATTCTGACAGAAAAAACTTGTCTACAGTACGATTACGAGAATTGTATAAATTTATAACCAGGCGCCGTGCGACACCGATGTTCATATAATTGACGAGGATGAACTATATAATTTATGAAACACCAATTTTCAGACTAATCACAATCCTTTTCAAATTTAAGTTTAAATGATTATATATCATTGGTGAACAGAATAAACAGAATCAAATACCCAAAACATCCATCCTTCCTCGCTCGAATCGATCATGCGAGTGAGAAACCTCAACTTCTTTGTCTTTGAGGGTTCACACAATACAACATCATATTACTCATAACTAATATGTTGCCCCACGAATTTTAATAAGTGGGACTTAGTTACTTACAATTACACTTCCGATGATATTAACAAATTAAAAATAATACTATGCGTTTTGCTGACCGCCTTTGCTGACTATGAAATATGCAGGTTATTACAAACTCATTTCTCATGATAGAATAGTAGAATATTTATCAGAAATGATCAAAATAATGAATAACGGACCTCGGCTGGGCCACTTGGTTTCAAAAGTTATTCGATCTTCACGACTCGGGAACAAAATCGGGAACTTTCAGCAGGTGGATTTTAATAATTACGATTGCCCGATTGGGCCATTCCATGTTTATGGAAGGGGTATTCCAATTTGCAAAAGGACATAGATTTTAATTCATTCATTAAATATGCATTCCAGTTGTAGATATATTGCATTAAAATGTGAAATATACTTTTGGAATCGTATCAATAAAAGTATCAGTTAAAGGAGAGCCGATCGAACAGAAAACAGACTATGGAAATTCATAATAATGTTCAAGACACCTCTTTCGCACACCAACTTGGACAAATCCTCTCCAGGCGCATGCGTATTTCATAATTTCCCCCAAATTAGTTTGTCAAACTATATCATAATTATATCAAACTAAAGTACGGTACGCCCACATATTTTTATCTTTTTTATGTCAAAAAAAGTTATTAAATATATAATGTAATCTAATATCATGAAGTTATAAGTGAATTATATGAAACATCAACACTACCATATTTGTCACTAAATTTAAACAAAACAGCGATTTTTTTGTGTTAATGTAACTTGTTTTCATAAATCATTCAAATGTGTAAACATCTAAGCATAAGGGTACTTCGTCTCGTATTACTTTGTATTTTGTAAGTTTGTAAAAAATACTATGTCATATTAGATTTAATCAATCTTGTATAGCCTACTTTTAACAAAATAAGGAATATATAACATTACTTTCATTTTATTTGAACAAAAACAAAAACACATGTCAAAGGGGTCAGCTTGTTTGATTGATGGCCTGATCGCACGACGAGGGAAATAATATCTTCCCATAATTGTGAAAAAAGTCGTGACACCAATGTCCAAATCTAATTTCACATAAATTGGCAGAACGACCGACGATGTTGAACTTTAACAAACAAAACATATCGTCTGCTAAACAGTGGTGGCAAATAGCTTGAAAAATAATTAAGAATACATTACTTAGAGCGGATATGTAAACTTTTTACGCAGACTGCGTGTTTCTGATACTAGTCGGTGGATCTGATGTTGCAATGTACCATTCGATGCAGAGACTGATGCAAGAGAAAGTTACTTAATTTAATCACACCTTATAACATAACTGTCCTTAAATTTGCATATCTTTTTATGTTTGTATTAAACCAGAATTCATTTAATTATTGGCTTGCGCATAATATTATAATGAAATAGTTCCCGCCCGATTTTAAATAAGCCCAGCAGCCAGGCGATTTCTCTACTGTCTCTTTTCATAAATATATTGTAAACGTTCGTGATCTCTCACCGTATTACGCAATCTTTGGAGGATGAAAACAGAAGTACATTATAATTTCTTCAAATAAATTAAATCAAACGATCCACATAAAGTAGAACGGCACGGGCATTTTTGTTCAGTTATTATATTATTCAACTTAGTTACTTACATTCTTTCAACGTTCACCAAATCCGAGAATGCTCCTCTTTCGATATGAGAAATTTTGTTGTCCATTAGTTGTCTGCAAGAAATAGAGAAAAACATAATGATAGACTAAACTCTTCCTCTTCCTTTTTCTCCCTTTTCGCCATCGTCATCCTCCTCGTCGTCATCATACCCCTCTAACATTTCATCCTCCTTCTCCTTCCCCTCTTCATCCTTATCATCCGCCCCCTCTACTCCAGCTCCATCTTATTCCCCTTCTCCACATCCACTCCCTCTATACTGACTTTATCATGTATATACGTATAGAAAATGTTTTGTAATTATTACAATTATGTCATTAGTAATCGGGGGTATTATTTTCCAGGGGGTAATAGTCCTGGAATCACGTGGTGCTAAATAATTCACAGTGCTTGCTTAATAATTTAGGTGGCCATTTAACATTTGTCTTTGGACAATCGTTCTTTTAAATATTTTTTATTGAAAACGTATACTCGCCCGAACGTGCCAATACAGTTACGTGGCGCCCTGGCCCTGGGCCCGGGCCGGTATTCAATTCCATACTTAAGTCAACATTTAGCTTGAGTAAGTAATTGAGATTGGATTCATTCATCAACTGAAAATCTTACAAAAATGTTGATGTCATAATGTCTTCAAATATTACATTTAGACTTTGTTTTACTGAAGTAAAAGTTAAAAGGTTGAGTTCTCAGCCTATAGAAAATGCTTTAATAGAAGTAAATTTCTTACTTAATCTAAGTATTGAATTGAATACAGCCCTGATTACTATCATAATTATACTTACAATGTACGAAGGCTTCGCATTCCGTCGAAGTCTCCTCTCCGTATTCTCGTGATATTGTTTCCATTGAGATATCTGAAAAACAAGACAAATAAAGGCAAATCAATTATAGAAATAGTTACGTTATTATATGAACGGCCATTCTTATTAGGTTGGTGACGTTTAATTTTCTTTAGTAACATTTTGTGAATTGTGCTGGTCTTTTTTTCTTCTTAATGATGTCATGTTAGTTGAGTTGTTGTTGTTGTTGTTGTTGTTGTTGTTGTTGTTGTTGTGTTGCTGTTGCTGTTGTTGTTGTTTTGGTTCTTGTTAACTTGCTCGCTATAGTTATCGAAATCAGGGCCAATACGAACAAATAATTATATACAACAAAAATTATGAAATGCTAATCCCATTGTTAAAGCGACCCATATTAACCCTTACTCCATTCCATCATCTTAACCCCAGCCAGCCCTCCCCCCCCCCCCCCCTCCCACCCCAACACCCAGACCCATCAAAATTCAAGTGGATATTGCCAAAGTAACATTTGGCTATTTACTGTGAATTGCAGGGCCACTTCAACTGGATACGCCTCAACTTTGTCCAACACACGAACCGCTTTCTTGTAAAATATTTGAGTGCACAGCGAAGATTTATTTTTAGAGGAAAAAACCCAAAATGCTCATCCAAATTCCTCTTGTGGGGCGGATTTTCACACTTTAGTCAAAAATGTAAAGCATTATATAAAACGATTGACTTTTTCGCTCACTAGGTGTTCCGGGTAAACAATTTGTGCAAATAGATTTTTAGAAAGGTGTCTTGACTCTTGTTTGATGTATGGCGAATCCCTTAGTTCACCTACATGTAGTTAGCCGTTTCATCTTTTCCCTCGTTGTATTGGTCAAGAATGTTTCTCGGGCGCTTCTTCTTTCATTCTTTACTTTCTTCAAAATGTAATAAATATTACACAACAGGTTGCCATTCGTGCCCTGTCCTGACACTGTCCGTTTTATAATCTTTTCTTAACAATTTGTCGGTCTTTCGATCTAGAATAATTATAACCTCAACCATGTTCCTAACATTATAATAAATCCAACAATACATTCTTTTAGAAGAGAAACTGACAAAATCTTGACAGAAAAGAAGGCGATTAATAAATATAAAATGTGTTCTAAAATAACAAAATATAGAGGGCATGAAAGAGATGATGAAAGCGGTAAAACAATATTTGTGGAAACTTTTAACCTGTTCAGGGCCATGTAGCATCGATTCAAATAATCGTACGGTCAATTAATTACGATTGATGAATCGATCGTAAACTAGGTTCGATTAATTACGATTGATGAATCGATCGTAAACTATGTTCGATTAATTACGATTGATTAATCGATCGTACGGTCAATTAATAATCATTTATAATCGATTGTATATTATGATCAATGTTTTTACCAAATCGATCGTACGATAGATTGATTGTTGGCTTCGATTTAATAATCGTGAATCTTTATGTTACGGTACCCAGGACTGATTCCGAAAATACCCTGGTTGAGGTCTATGGGGAATGCATTTTAAACTTTTTAAAAAAGAAAAGGTTTTGTACGGTTTAAATAATGAGTAGGCCTACTAACGCAGTTTATTGAACTCATATGCATGTACCTTGTATCGAACAGGAAATTAAGAATAACAAGTAAATTCTCTGCAACAAAATAGGGTCTACGCGTGAATAATCATTAATGATTATCTCCGAGTATCTCTCTGAAAATCCCGTGGGTACGCTAACTGGCCCAAATGATTATTGATGACATGTGTATTTTAGCTGTTATATACATCAACAATTTCACGGTCTAAATTCCACGTTAATCGATGTGTTAAGAAGTTCTCCTTATTTTCTCTCCGTATAATACCGTCCTTTTCAACTACACTTCAAGCACGCCTCGATGGTATCAATGGCACCGGCACAACCCCGATAACTTTCACCTGATCACCTCTCATCGTGTGGGTAAACACCTATTGATTGATTTTTCACATCATTAAATTGCTTTGCCTCTAATTGAATGGAAGTGTCAATGTGTTTCGTCTCCGGATTTGTTTGTCATTATTTTCTTTTCTATACCGGTACAAAAAAGGGGAATTGCAGCAGCGTTCCTGCGTGATCTATCATCAATTAGGATTAGGACAGGGATCAACTCGCTGGAAACGATTTGTTTTTGTATAACATGCATTCTCATTATATTATATTATATAGACCCCAGCCCGAACATCTTCGGGAACTGTCCTGATCGGGTTGTGAATGGCTGCCAGTATACATCGGAACTGAGTGAAAAAGGGCATAATATAATAGTATAATCAAATATCACCTATACAATGTATCAGTTTTCATGATTTTCTTGGAATGTGTCACTTGATATTACTTGAATATTTGTTCAACAACATTTGAGTTATAGGGTAGCTTTAGAGTCAACCAAATTTGAAGAGGGATTATGGGGGAAATAGTTGGTATCTGGTATTTCTTTACAAACAGTATTGGCAATAATTTACATAAAGTTATGTAGTTTTAATTATTGTTGGTTTACTTGTTTGTATTGTGATAGTCCATGGCATAAAACAAATAATTTGTCCCGAATAGATCATGAAACAAAATTGAAATAAATAACATGCTAACTTCTTTTTTGTAATCACATAATGGTGCCTTTATTTATGATATAACGAATTGTATTTTATTCCAAAACATTCATTCAATTCATTCAATTCAATAAGGGTTTATTCAAAATGATGTTCTTGCAGCCGAAGCTGAATTGCATGGTCATTTACAAGGTAAAATGCATCATAATGGTTTCCAAATCGTAGAACTAGACTATTTCAATGCATAATGCTAAACGCGAAAGAATATCGTTTCACGGCCAAGAATTATATCGAATTACTACTGTCTCGTTATCATCGTCGACGCACTGCTAACGAACTAATAATCTCATCTCCAATTCAAATCTGATAATATGGTCAAATATACACTGTCTGCAATACTTCAGACTATAATTATATATACATATCAACGTGCAATGCAATAATCGCTTTGTCGTGTCCCGTTCCGCGACAATATCATTTCTCATTACATATACCTGGGATCATTCATCTATCAATCGCCATGTGTGAAAGTCGTGAGTTACCATGACAACGGAAAAGAGGAATGCCATACTCGTTTCCGGCATGGCATCGAAACCGCTGGGTATTGATTGTTCATTCTCGCAGAGTCGCAGTAATTACAATTTCGTTCCCAAGGTATAGGTATATGATATAATAAGGA
The DNA here is from genome assembly GCA_037951105.1 of Echinarachnius parma. Taxonomy (NCBI): domain Eukaryota; kingdom Metazoa; phylum Echinodermata; class Echinoidea; order Clypeasteroida; family Echinarachniidae; genus Echinarachnius; species Echinarachnius parma. Next base: position 26,260 of record JBAMJV010007544.1, read on the forward strand.
CAGGGTGTCATCCAATGTCACTATCACTATAGTATGATACAACGAATTGAAGATCAAATATTTTTGTTATGTTACATTCGCTTTTTACCCGAATCATATTTTCTTACGTGTAATTTATTTATAGGTTATATTTCAGCTGTATACAGTATCGCTAATCATTCTCATTGTTTGTGTTGTTGTTGTTGTTGTTGCTGCCTTTTAATTTATGTTCCCTACAGGCACTGGCGTACTGGTGGAGGCCCCCCCCCCCCCCCCCCCCCCAAAAAAAAATTAAATCATGGCTTTTATCTAATTCGATAACAGTGATTGAAAGAAAAGAGTATTTCTTTAAACAAGAAAACTCAGATTTTACTTCATGTCAAGTAAAATTTCTTTCCCAAGTATGCACCAGATTGCATAATTTCAACTAAAACATTGCAAAAGCGTACCGTGCACCCACCCACCATCACGTTATCGTTTCGCTCCCTCGGGAATCGGCGTCTGGAATACAATGTTCATGTTGTTTTGTCATAAAATAATGCTTTTGATGCACTGTTTGAACTGAATATGTTACTTTGCGAATATTATTTTGGGGGTGCATTTTTGTTTTTCTTCATGAGCACTAACGCACATTATAGTACATGTCGTCAAGTCAGAATTTCCTTTCCAGGTATGCACCAGATTGCACAGTTTCAAGTCCAAAAATGCAAAAGCTCCCTACCGTGGGAGAGGGGACACCCCCCCCCCCTCCACACCCCCCCACACCCACCCCCCCCACCCCCCCCCCCCCCCCCTCAGTCGCTTCGCTCCTTCGGGCTTGCTGGTCGCTTCGCTCCCTCGCAATATCCGGTGGTGATGCGGATTTTTGTTTAGCCCCCCAAAAAAGTTTTTGCTCATTACGCCACTGCCTACAGGTTATAGGCATCATTAAAATGAATCATTTTCTTTGCCCATTTCATTGCATGAATAAAATGAATGAACCGTTATATTATCTTCTCCAAAAAAAATTGCATTATGTATCATACATATTTTGCACGATGTTTTTGATCAACTTGATCTTTGATATTTGCAACAGATTGCGTTAACTTAAACATTATTTTATTGAAGCATAAGTTCTCTAACCTCTGATATACCTTTTCTATACATAATATCGTAAATATTGGTTCTAGCCACATCCAACCTCAACATGAGCAACAATAAGTTTCGACGGAATTGTGTAATGCCTATTGACCTGATCTGATTCGCTATTGTGCTAAGGGTTTTCGATTGATGTGGTTTTATCGCAGATAGTTGAAAACTTTCTCAGAATATTTACGAAAAGCAAATAAATAATTCACGAGCGAATGCACGGAAATGACATCACTTGTATATACTTATACATGTTTGACCCTCTTTGTCATTTGGGCACGTAAGTGTTGTAAGTTGTAATTCTATATAACACTGCGAGTTGATTAACGAATTATAAAATACAGTACAAACAAATATTTGAAGTTTTAATATAATTCTCCGATCACTTTCTTGTGAATTGGGTTGTGAAAGGAGAGGGTGCAAAATATCACGAAGACGGGAGAAGAAATAAGATTCCGGTGGCTAACAATATCTTGTATATGAAACTTGAGGTTTCACACAAATAAATGATTAACCTGTAATAATATTCAGTCTCGCTTTGAAATGGCGCATGAATTGGTCCAAGAGACGCGAAGGTGATAATATTTCAAACATCCAAACAAATAGCTGTCTACTTGATGACTTTCAAGGAGTTTGGACAGGCAGGAACGAAGGTAAAATAGTTCTTACAAACACCTACACGAGTATACTCATTTCTCACTGTAGCGATAACACAACTTAAAGGTGACCTACATGTACGCCAACAAAATAATACTTTGATAAGTGAAAATGATTACAATGAATTCTACCAACCAAACAATTTTAATAGAACTGATATTCTATTAACATTTGAAATTATTTAAAGAATAAATGATTTACATGACTGTATACCACGAATTTAGCCTGGTACGTATTCCTATCTGTATATACTGCACACCCTTAAAAGGATGTCAGTATAATCATTGTGAGATTTCAAATTGTCGGATGTATCATAATTTCAATTTTGGATAAAGCGGATAGCTAAAACTAATATTTATGATCACATGATCAAGGAGTTAGGTTGGATTGTTGGTCGCCTTTAACACAAATTTTCGTCGCTTTTCTTTGGAAAGAGTCGCGCCGACGATTACGACTTTGAGAGTTCACGACTCGGTTGTTTTTGTGTCCTTGCAGGCAACACAAATTTTAAAAAGGTCCCTTTTGATCAAATTTTGGTGTGTGCAATCTGCAAAGAAAATAACATCGAAAATGTACATGCGTCAAAGTCCACAACTCTTGTGTGCCAAAAAGTTCTCGGTTTTGTTCCTCCTTGTTTATGAATAATAATCTACTTTATAGTAAGTGTTTTTTATTGAGTCATTGTCGTATCAAAATTGATATTTACAATGAAAACAACCCGTGTTTGAGACGACATGCCGCGTGTCAACTGTAAACAAAGCTGAGATTATTGAAAAATCACACATTTCCCCCCGAATATACATCGTTCTTTCCATCTCAACTGAGCTACATGACTGTATACATGCCGGGGCTACAATTATACATGTATTACATGTAATGTATATCACAATATTACAGCCCTATAAACAAAAAGTATAATGAACTTCTTTCTCGTAGTATATACCTTTGTTCGATTATAATGTGAAACCCATTATACTCAAGCAACCACTTGTATACAAAGACCACCTGTTTATCAAGACAAGACCAGCATTCTTGGCCATTCATTCGAAGCTGTGAGCCTCAGTACAACAGGGACATGTCTATAATTGAATAATTAAAAATCCATCTGCATAATGTTATATCAGACAATTAGAACATTCACTTTTTGTTTTGGTATCACTATAATATAAAAGTGGTCTTTGTAGACAGGTTTGACTATAATATATATACTTCACACTACTCACAGTCTCTCTGTATTGTCCGGTATCCCCCTGGGTATGTCGTGCAAGCCCCTCTCCCGACAGTCCACCGTGTTGCCATAGCAACTGCACATCCTTGGGCAGGGGTCCTCCTGGGCAAGGACCCCGCTGGACACCGCCATCAGAACGACGCCAAAGATGAAGGAATTCATGACGACAAATTTATATTTTTTACCGCGCGGTGAGATGTTCGAGTATATTCACATTTATAAGATCCAAGTTAGGGGAATATATAGTATACCTATATTAATCCACGGAATATATTATATCACGCAGGATATAATATAAACACAATAAATACACAAATATTACATCAAACGGGATATAATATTTATAAATCCAATACTATTACATTCCACACAGCAATGGCTGTTAATATTCTGCTATACCGTTCTCATTGTTTGGGTATATATTAATGCCAGTTGAGAACAATTCGATGTTAATACACTCGCCTCTCTTCTTGCACAAGTTATGAAGCAAAATGTAGGAAAACAGACGTCCCTGTAATAATTATATCCCTCAGATGAAGCCACAAAACCACGTTGTGTAAGAAAATACAAGATTATGGTGGATGACATAAACCACCAAGAAACAACCTGTCGCCGATCGAACAAGTTAGCAAAAATATAGTATTCGGTTACCGTTATATATTTGTGGTTAGACGGCTACTTGCTGTAAAAAAATAATAAGTTACACTCCTAACTGATCGTCCGCAGAGACAAAAAGTTGTCTGAATCATATATATATATATATATGTATATATCCTCGGTTTGGTTGTAATATATATCTCACAATAATCAGAGATCAGAGAAAACAAATGCCCTGTGATTGGGCCAAAGAGCTGAGCTATATAGTTTCCAATCCGTTATCAATGTAAGTCATTAGCGTCCTAACAAACTTGACATTATATAATACTCCGTTTTGTCCTCAAAGCAAAGTTGAAAATATGTTAACGCTCCGATAAAACTCTCTCAACCACTCCACAAGGAGGGAGAAGCCAACAAGGAAAATGTAAGCACAAAATGCGCTGAAAGTAAACTCCAAAGAAGGTCTTCTCTTTGTAGAAGTTGCAATTATGCGTCTTCCTTTGGTCAAAAGGCAGAACAAAAATATTTCCAGCCCCTTCCTTATATTATCCAAACTAATCGTCCAGAAGAGATTTACGTGGCTCCTCTTTATGCTTTCTCGCGATAGAATAGCAAGGCAGTCGCCGCAGAAAGAGCGGATATAGATAGTCCCGACGCTAGGGTCCTGGCGCGCCGTAAAGTCTCCGCTCGTAAGTTAGGGGAGCTGTCCCTTTGTACGGCTTCCCAGTAACTGTATAAATCCGTGTTGTATAGCAGCGGGGAGCGAGTGCTTGATGCTAGTCCGCTGCGCTTTACAAAGCGATCTGAGAGGTGCAGGTTCTTGCATGGCAAAGCATGCAAGCGGATCCGCGCCTCAAGTGACCGGTGGTTTAGTATAAAAGCTCTGCGCTGTGCCGTATCGCCTGTTACCATTTTTTTACGGAGCGATAGAAAACACGAAAACAACATGTATGCGGACAGTTATCATAATTGTATTGCATAAATAATGAGCAATTTATACAAAAAATAGTTAAATACTCACATATCTATCTATGCTAATTATCGTTGGCAAGTTCATTCTGCTATGATCGATACCTCAGGCCATATCGATTCTTATTTAGGTATTAATGAGATAGAGTAAGCCTATTTTCAATTAGTTTTTGGTCAGTTGAGCTTGAGCGTATTGCTTTATCAAAGTCTATATTAGACAGTCATAAGCTGCTTACTGTTTTGATATCATATTTGTGTTGTATATATCTACAAAATCGGCTAAATATCACGGGATGTATAGGGTGTGCATGGGAGGGGGTTGCGACCCTGATTTCCACACGCACTCCCACTATCATTGGTAGTACCAAAAGTAACAAATTCAAGTAATATGCCTAATTTTGGACAGTTTTCTTCAATCTAAATCTATGCAATAGGCAGTACATTAAAACATATTGTGTGAATCGATATAGGCCCTGGAGAGCATCATGTCGATCGATGTCATCCAAAACAAGACAAATTTATTTTCCAGTTATAATCATGCCGTAATCATGTTTGTTTATGCCCAAAATGTGAGATTTTGTTATCTACAATTAAATTGCAGGAGAGCAAAATGTTTAACTATTGCAACCAATATAACTTCAACAACGAACAAAAGTTAATAATAAATCATTACAAATCATGAGTTTTCGGGGAGTTTTCCATCGAAGATGGTTCGGGATCGATCAGGAGCTCCCAGGGTTTCGATATCGCCAATAATCTGGACAATTATTTAATTTTCCGTCAAGTAAAACGTGAATATCTTACTTAGGCCTACTATTAACATTTTAAAAATAGAAACAGTTATACAGGTTTGTTGATTCAAATAACAACATATACCGTATGTCTATCTAAATTGATTATTTTCTTCGGAATTCTTCCCGAATAAATCTTATTGTAACCATTAATATTGAATATATTATGAACAGCGCTTTAATCATCGATATAACCAGGTTATATCGACATGATCGATGACATCAACTCGTTACTCGATCGGGCCCGGGAAAGGCGATCACCTCGAACGAGATATATCGATCGAACATGTCATCGATCGCGTGAACAAGGGGGTGGGTTTCATTAGCTTTTGTCAGCCAAACGAGTGTAATTAACGAAATCATGCTGAGCCCCATCACACGAGCGGTGCAGGGGTTCGAAATGACAAGTATTTTGTATATTTTGTAAGTGTTTGTTTTTCTTTAATTGGGCATACCTCTACGATTAGCGTGTATTATCGAAAGTTGATATTGAGCTGAAAATAATACATTGAAATGTTGACAACTCTAGAATGACCAGCTGCACACAAATAAATATTAGGACTCATCGTGTTATCTTTTATCACGTTAAATAATGGAAGGGGGTACAAAAACTATTATTAATTGCGGATGAAATACATATATGAAATTGACCGTTTGTCTCGCGAAGTTACAATTGAATGGAGGAGCTTGTGTTTCGTTTCTTCTATCCAATATAACTATCAATAACGATACGATATTCATATTTAATGTTTAACTAAACTGGGAACTATTGAGTTGTAATTCAATTGTAGCATCGTTTCTCTGAAGGGGAATTATTATGATTTACTTACATTATTTGCTATTATCTCGCAATTCAGTGAATTGTATTTTTTTTATTTTCATAGAAAGTTTGGACACCCAGACCACGGTCACGGATGCTATCAGGTTGGGTATTCATGCATGCCATGCAAAACATAGAAATGTACACCTAAACAATAATTAATATGATAATTACATGACCACTGAGGCGGACTGTGTAATTTGTATCATCAAAGTATCAAACAAGGGATAAAGATATCATAATAGCGTCTGGGCGGGATAGGGGCTGTACTTTGTGTAATACATGTACATGTACTTATCGATGAATGAGGTAAGGATGATAGTAATGTGCATTCCATCTCCATTGAGCGACCCATGAGCAAACACACTTAAATCATCCAGTGTCATGGTATCGATTAGTGGATTTAACGGGGCTGTGTGATCCTTTACAAATCTGTCGGGTGGCGAGCGAAAGCAAAGGGTCCCGATTTGAAAAACCAACAAGTTAGTGGTGCATGAGGCTAAAATAGGGGGTAAGGGGGAACTCCCCCCCCCCAAAGGATACCTGCCCCCCCCCCCCCTCCCTTCCCTCATAATTATTGCCTCTACCTATATCATATCGCATGCTTACAAAAAAATCAGTGAGTATAGCATAACACCGTGTTTATTTTAGCTCATCAGTGTGCACCCTTCGTGTGAACATTGTCCCCCTCCCCCTCTCCTTCACCCCTCATGCCCCCCTGATATTGCATGCTACGCTTCCCACTACCCCAACGCCGCCAAGGCGCTCCCGTTCCTTCACGAGGTATGATAGGAGGATTTACCTCAATCATTTCAATACAAGTACCTAGCGGGAAAATAATTGCTTCTTTTCACCGGCTTGTCAATAATAGGGGGTGTTAAGTTGTATTCCTGGGCAGGGCGGCACAAAGCGAGATGTCAACAACAAAAGGGAGATATCTATAACGATTGGTATCAAAGCGAGATGTAAACTTATAATAGGGATCCGAGAAAACGACTATTAATAGATTCCTTGGAAAGAGATACTCGACATGTATAGGCCTACATACCATCCACGCGACTTGGTATTGAATGATTGGAATTAAATCCAGGATAAAGTATATTGCGTTATATACACTGAACAATTGGGGATCGAATTCATGACACCCCAAGGAGCGTTGGAGGGGGTCTTCGATTAACCCTCTGAACACCCGAGTGTGTTGAGTTAATGGGTATTTCAGGGGGGTTGTTTCACAAAGATTCAAAGTTGGACCTAACTCTTATGGAAAGCCGTTCGTTTCTTTGTTAAATTGTTGAAACAGTTCTTTTGAAAAGGCATTATTTTTTTAAAATACAAATGAGTTATATTTGTTTGTTATCATCATGGACCCTTGAAATGATTCATATTAATTTTTGTTGAAAGTCATAAATGCTTGTAATATTTTGGGGGATTTGAGTACTATGTTTTATTCCAAGGCTACAAATGGCTTTCCATAATCGTTAGGTCCAACTTAGAGTTACGTTCGACTTAGAATCTTTATGAAACACCTCCCCAGGAGTTGGCAAAAGGGGGGGGGGGGGGGGGTTAGTGTTTGGTTAGCTATATGTTGAGGGTCGAGGGGGTAACATACCGGGTCGACCAGGACCACAGACTCCCAGTCGCCCGTCGAACAGGGCCACAAAGGGCTCCATCAATATTTCCCGGTCATACAAATTGAAATGCTTTATAATTATGAAGATCGAGGAGATAATAGATAAAAGAAGATAATAGATACCGTCCGGAACAATTTGTCATAACCTAATGATCGGTGGTTGTAGCCACTGTGTTACAGGAGGTCTGGGTCATTATTTTTTTGTGAGGGGAATTATGGGAGAAGTGTATTGGTGGCAACAATGGACATCATTCTATTGAGTAGCCTGTATAATATGGATACATAGCATGCACAACTACAAGGAAGGATTATTCTGAATGACAGATGATAATTAAAATGTCTGAAGAATGCATATTTCTCAAATGATCCTCTAATTATATATTTGGCATACTTTGAATCTGGTACACATGGCATGCATTTGAGGAAGATATAAAGGGCAAATCGAAGAGGACCCTTGTACAAAATGATGCGAGAGAGGGCGTTAGTAATAACTTGTTCGCGTGGGGTAATCAATCTTATGGAACGGTCTGACACAGTCATGAAACAACTACAGTGTGCATAATATACGTATGTACATAATTTGTAATGCAACAATGAAACTAATTATAACAAAAACAATTACTATTTTGACCCAAAATGGTATTTAACATTGTGCAATTATTTTCACCATTGGGTGATGGCACGCCACGACACCCCCCCCCCCCCCCCCCCCCCCCCTTCCATCAACATTTAGTTAGACCATATAGACGAAGAGAACATGATGAACATCGTTGCAAAGGTCACATTCTCTCTGCATGGGAAAATGAAATTCGAATTTCCCTAATTAATGTAATTGGATCGATCAATATGGCGCCTATCATGATACTATAATGACACCATGTTTGCACTGGTCTAATTATTAATACCAATCGATGCATATTAGGCATGCTTTGAAGGTACCCCGTCCACCCCTCATTTGGTATTTATCGTGAACAACAACCGATGTTTCTTTTGAAATGGACATAGCGACATCCGACATATAATAAATAACGATGTTTCAAAAGTGCAAGTTATGTTTGATTTTTGTGTTTAGATGTTTCTTTTGAAAAAGACATAGAGACATCCGACATTTATAATAAGTAACGATGTTTCAAAAGTGCAAATTATGTTTGTGTGTTTTTCTTTTGATTAATTAAAGGATACATTCATTGATAACTTTGTTGCCACTTTCCTGGACTTACATGTATGTTTGATTGACTTGTTCTGCTAAAATATGTGCACTGAGTGATCAGTGGTGATTTGTGAAAGTTTAATGTTAAACTAATTAATTTCATATCATATATTATGGCCATTTTGTCCAGGTACAGAATTATAATTTGCAATTATCATGATAATACTTGCACATTCAATCACAAATATCATTTCAATTCAATGACGAAGGAACAACATGAACAATCTAAACACGTTTTAGCTTCTATAAAAAAAAAATGTTTAAAGTGTATTAAAACTAATCCGATAAAGTTTTAGTCCATTATACCATGTATACAGTCCTGTTTATCAAATTGATTACTGCAGAAGGAACTGTTACATTTTTAAAGGAATGTTTTACCCTTGCCTTGTCCGTTGCACACAAGCCATAAAATACAGTATTTTATTGAGGATTTCTTCACCTCACCCGTGAAATAGGGCCCCAGAAAGGACGGGGAGCTAATAACAGCGTGAAACCGCTAATGATGACATGGATTTCCTCATGTGGATTTCTTTCTGTTTTCGTTCTTTCTTTCTTTCGTTCTTTCTTTCTTTCTTTCTTTTTTCATATTTGTATTCTTATTTTATTTTACAAACTTTGAAAGGTATAAGCTTACTCTATGTTTTTATTCCTCTTAGTCAAAGTTTGAAGGCTTTTGTAATGTGTTATGGCATTATGCCACCGAGATATTTTAGAGTCCCCGTGAGGTCCGCAATGTTTATAGCAGAACGCCCCTAATGATGACATAGATTTCCCTACCTGTCAAGCAAGGTGGAGGCGCTGGCTCTTTTGAGGTGGGAAAATCATGAAAATGGCGCGAACGAAAGAACATGGCCTATTTAACATTTCAACAACCCGGCTCGGGCTTGTCAAGCAAGCTGGAGTTCAAACGTTCAAAATGGGAAGATATTACACTCTTCAGTGCCCCACTGCCACACGCTGGCGTACATATGATGGGGGAGGGTGGCTTAAGTTATGGTGCTGCAGCCCCCTCAAATGAAATTCAAATGTTGTACATGTGTAATTATCTGAACATGTTTGTTACGCATTTTCATGAAGCGACAATTTTTTTAAAGAAGTTTTCACGCTCTAAAAACTCGTTTTCAATACCCAACATTTCAACAAGTTTCACACTTTCAAACACAGCTCGGTCGCTTCGCTCCCTCAAAAGTCCCCTCCAATGAATTGTTTTCATTCATTCGATGATTTGTAATGCTGCCCATTGCCCAATGTCAAACATTATAATAATACGTGATAAACTAAAGGATGCCAAAATGCGGGCAAATCGCGCTCAATTTACACTGATTTGACACGGAATTCAAACAAATATCAAGAGTCTTTTTATCAGCTGTATAGAAACTTGGAGATGGCTCCCATAAAGTATCTTCGGCTTATGGTATTTTTTAAAATGATTAAATATGAATTTACACGAATTCGTTCTTATTTCCTATGCCCCATGACTCATGACCCTTCGAGTTATAGGGAAGAAGTGCTACACGCAGCGTTGTGAGCCGTTGGTCTGATCTGTGGTGTATCCCAGGGTCCATCCATGGGGGCAATAACGACCCCCTTTTTTGTTCAAGTCCGTGAGCACTACAAATGTAATTTGTAAAGTTAACGGTGGAGAACTTGCAGACAAAATTGACCCCAAAATTACTGTGTATTTGCGTTTGCATATAGTTAGCATGGTTAGCAGCGTTTTGCAAACACAAAACATTGTTAGAATAATAAAATGTCGTTGTACCCAAGAATAAAGCAGAGACAGTAATAATGACAAGAAGGAACATTTTAAAATTATCCACAACGCTCATGAGTATCGTGCGAAATCTTGTCCACTTGTTGTCTTGTTTTGTTGTTTTAGCGTTCATTCAAATTGAATATTTAGGCTATTAAGCCATGTACGCCCCAATCACTTTGCCAACCACCCTATACTCCTAGTCTTAGTTGCCCTGGACACGCCCATTTGCCTGGGTCGAACACAGTGCATGCGAGATAGCCAGTAAAAAGTAAGGTTGGACGCCTTGGTATATTATGGTAGGTTATTGGCAGGCCAGTGCATTTATACCGTGTTTGCATCTCGCAGCAGGAGCCGTGACAGCTGGCTGTGAACTTGTGGGACAAGTTGTAACACTTGCCGATAATAATATAATCCTTTTATAAACGCAAACTCATAGACAGGGCTTCCAACCGACCCCGGAATCGCCGAACAATACCCAGGCATATTTCCCCATTGACATCTGCCATTGCTTTTGAATTATTGACGCCACTATAACGGGTCTAACCACCCCCCCCCCCCCCCCCTTTATTCTTTTTTTCTTTTCGGGATTGTGAGGAATTACCCCTTTTCTTCTTGTCGCATTCACGGGTGGCGAATTCAATTTTTCAACCTATTATGTGGGAGAGAGGTCTGCATTGCCACGGTCGAAAAGAATTCATTTACTTTTCATCCCACGAGAAAAAGATTGATGTTTTTATACTCGGGTTTGACGTCGTTTTTTGACAGTTTTGTTACTTCGGTATTTTTTATTCCATGATCGTAATCTCAACACGACACATTGGACTGAGCAAACTATTCAAGGTTGCCGTTCAATCATAATACAGGGCATACAGGGCATCATAAGAAATTTATAATACAAACATGAAACAAAACCACCGGCGTAGCGTGCTAGGGCTAGGGTTATGATTAGGGTTAGCCGTTAGGGTTAGGATTAGGGTTGTGGTAGGGTTAGGGTTAGGGTTAGGGTTAGGATAGTGGAAGGGGGTAATTCCGAACCCCTTTTTACAGTAACCGCTCTCTCTACCCAAATTAGTGTAATCAACAATCAAGACCAGGCGCACGGGCAAAATGGGCACGTTATCTTTAAAATTTAAGACGACTCTAACATGACTAACATGTATATGATTCCGGTGATTTTGCCCATCCGAAATTATACTATCTTGCCCGAATATAAAACTGTCTTTACCCCAACATGACATTGTTGTTGGCAAATCTGATGTGTCTTCAGTACAAATATTGCCGTTTTCAAAACTCGGGGGGGGGGGGGGGGGGGGGGCTAGTACTCAAGATGCGGTACGATGACCCCACCATTTGTCGGTTTATGGGGATTAATCTGTCCCTTTGTCCTTCGTCGGCATTGACCCCTATTTTTCTTACTGAGCATAATCGGTTCTTTTTGAGATTAATAATATAAAATCAATCATTATCAATATGTATGTATTATTTTTGATTTTTTTAAATGAAAATAAGTTAAATATATACGTGATGTATTGAAATAAAACGCTGTAAATGGAAACATTGATGGTATGCTTATTAAACACCGTATCAATTGAAAACAAATTCAAATAAATTCCCTGTGATAAATATTACAAGTTTTTCACCTATTAGTGAAGACAACTCGTAAAATTCGCCATATAGTTTGGATCAGTTTTTGTAATTATATCGTTATATTTGTATGTCTACTACACTTGTCATTGAAATGTGTACCCCACTAGCATATTAATGATGTACAGTTTATCAAACCTTATTAAATTGCTTAATTATAATGTTAACGAAATTATCTTCTTTAATGTATGACCAACTCATCCCGATTTTAGAGAGAGTTGAGAGGTGTGATGGCGTATCGAATTAATCATTCTCAAAACGCCATATGCACACGCACATGCACACATAGTGGAATTATTCTAGATCTATTATAATGCAGCCTTTTATAGGATATGTAAGCGTTTGAATAGTGTAGTTATATAATGTTTAAACATTCTGTTCTTATTTTGTCATATGAATGTCACATTTGTGTTACTTAAAGCCAAATAACAGTACTGCATGGGAAACGCACGACACACAAAAAATTAAAAATATGCTTTCATCACCTACCATGCACTTGCAAGAATATATCATAACTTAGATGTTAATATAAAGATTTTGATAAAAACTGCTTTGAAATTGACTAATTGAGCATTTATTGGTTACAAAATAAAACGATCGCTGACAAAGTTAAATTTAACCGCGTACGGAACCGCGTACGATACGTGCAAAAGACTGCTAGCACACGGTATGCGGGCTTGTCGATCGGCCATTGGATTTCTTCTGTATTTCTGCATTTAACAATACTAAGGTTCGGATTTTACCACATAATCCCATTTTTATACTCATTCAACAATATTGATCAATTAGTTTGGCCAATATAGATGTTTTCGGTAACTTTCCCAATACTGTTATTTTGCGTCCCGTACTTTGTGAGTAATTCATCGTTTCCCTGCACGTGGCAGAATTCATTCGTTTTAAAAGTCCTGGGTTTTATGTAACTTTTTTAGGTATTATAATGTTGTTTGTTATGAAATACAGATGAATAAATAACGTATAGGGTGAATATAGCTCTGAAGGGCAATATCAGTATCTAAAATTGTCATCACATTTTCACTAAATGGTGGTTTGTCATTTCGAATATTCGACGTAAAACTAAATTTCATAAACTAAACCTAATAGGCAATTCCACGGTAACGGAAGGACATTCAGACACAATTTTGGAACTTCAATCAAATAATTCCAGGATCCTGCTTTTGATTTTTTATTCTAAATGGCATGTCTTTGATCCTTGTTGGGACACCTTTGATTTCCACTATTTCTAAAATTTTGACCGCATTATGTAAATTAGATATGGACACTAATGAGGCCGGTAACGGAAGGACGCCAAAATGGACATGGATTTTCAAGTTTTTTAGTTATGACCCAATCTCTGTGAAGTTACGAGGTTTATCATGTTAAGTTGGCTACTAGTCAATTTCCTTATGTTCACAGAGTATAACACCACCTTTTAAGAAAAATATCTACATTGGTATATTAATTATGAGAAATTAATTACTCCAGTGTTCGGTAACGGAAGGACGGTAACGGAAGGACCTCTGAAAAGTCTATTGGAATTGTACAATAAAATTAATTTTGAAATTTAAAGACCATTTATGAGAAGGAAACATCTCTTTTGTGGTCTAAAATGAGTTTGTATCATAGATAGCATATGGACATCACAAGCATTTACATTTCTATTTTTTTCTTACTATATTTCATGCTCCAATGGCTCTTATTCATGGTCAATCCATGGTAACGGAAGGACACTCAGACACAAATTGTCAACTTTAAGAAAGACATTTTTAAATACTTGTGTTGTTAGAACAGTCTATTTTGATAACAATACTTCCAAAACATACAGTTTTAAGGTCCCATAATTTTTTTTTTTTTTTAATCTCCGCACAATATTGAATATGCATACAAATGAGGTCGATAACGGAAGGACACTAAAATGGACAAGGTTTTGTTATCAAATCAGTTTTAACTAAAACTCTGTGATATTAAATAATACAAAATATTTTAAGGGTACACATTTCATTCTCTGAAGGGTTAAGAAGAATTTACTTGTTCTTTGATTAAAATTTGTCCGCATATATTTGAGTTATTTCACACAAAGCGGATCAATGTTCGGTAACGGAAGGACATAATGGACTATAATGTATGATATGACACAGTAGGGTCATTCCATGTCAAATCACCTTTAAAAAAATTGAAAATTTTCATCGCAGCCCCCTTCAAATTTGCTCATATTTGGTATGTATGATATTTCAACCTTTAAAAGCGCAAATATTTAAGTTTTAGCCCAATTCGCCCAATGGTTTTGGCGCTATGGTCGATTCTTATGGGGGAGTTTTGTAAGAAATGGGTGTGGGCACCATTTTTCAAATGGCCATTGTCCATTAACCGTTGGGTCAATTTATTTTGTAAAGGAGTCATTGGACTGGGGATGTTACGTGCAATCCATTTATGCCATTTGTGTTCATGCATGAGCGAGTTTGGATACGATAACCTTTGACCTTAGATTTTGACCTTCCGTTTTACCTCGTGGATCAAATAATTTAAAAATTAAAAATATTGATTTTCGGTAACGGAAGGACATTTTCATAGGCTGAAAATAAGAAGTCATTGAAGCATAACAACTCAAATAAATCATACAAATTTATTATTTTACGAAATGGTCATATCTCAGGAGTCAGAATAATGGTTTTTAGGCTTAACTGGGGAAATATAAAACAAACACAGGATCAAAACACTTTTTCACAAAAATGTCAAATTTGTGGGGTTCAATTATGGTTATAAAGTTATTATTAAAAAAAAAAAAAAAAATTATGTAAAACTAAAATTTTCTCATTGAATTCCAAAAATATAGAATTTAAGCTTTGATTTGATACCAAATTTGTATCATAAAAATGCTTGTAATTTTTTTTGTCAAATGTCCACTTTGGCGTGGAATTGCCCTAATTCAGACTACCTGTATTCAGATTATTATAACTCAAGAGTTCCATAGGACTTTTTACTCCTATTATTTGGTCTGACAAAGCGCATCTTCATTCGGAATCCCAAACTTTCTGAATAATAAAGTAAATATTCGAACAAATTAACATTATTTTCTTTCATTAATTAACTTTCTTGTAAGCATAATTATCACAGGATTATTTTGTATGTGTCCACAATATCGAACTCTCGTTTAACAAGTATCCTATCTTCCATTTGAGTATACACTGAATTATATTGTTTAGTCCAATCTAGATTTGGGTAAATATCATATTCAATTACTTTTCATCGAGAAAAAAGGTGTGCGTATTTTACAAAATCGACCTCTCTCCATAATGTCACCTCGAATGGCATTGCTATCATCATTCTAACAACAGAGCACAGTTATATTAATGGGACTTAGTAACATTGTCCAAATCATCAAAACTTACTTGGAACTCTAGTGGTTCTCTCATACCTTGTTGTATTCGTATTAACAATATAAGAATGGGGCAGGTTTTTTTTTCACTTTAATTTGTTTAAAAGATATTTACGATTGAAGTGTTCAGATGTTAAACTACCCACTGGATAGCCATATGACGGTGTACAAAGTCAGTGCAATAAGTTAGTGAATATCACTTTGCATTTTCGCTCATTTCTCGGCCAAATAACATCCATTCAACTTGAAATGTTCACACAATACCCAGTGTATATCAGATAACAACAATATAAATTGTAGTTTTTTTTTTTTTACAGAACTATGAACATTACGAGTAGTGATTATGAGTGTCAAAATTCTGATGAACTATTGTCTCTCCAAAATTACTACACTGATATATTTGACACATGTATTGATTGTATTTGGTTGTTTGTCACGTTTGAAGGGACTACATACATTTATACCAGCAACCCTTCATAATAATGCCAACTATAATACATGAACACTCATTTGCAGTGGCGTAGCGTGGTCGGACTGATGGGGGGGGGGGGGGGGGGCACGCACAAACTTATTGGAGGACACACCTTGTCTTTCTTTGTTTAAAAAATCCCTTTATGTTTTTTTTGTTTTCACTTTAGTTTAAAAGATATTTACGATTGAAGTGTTCAGATGTTAAACTACCCACTGGATAGCCGTATGATGGTGTACAAAGTCAGCGCAATAAGTTAGTGAATATCACTTTGCATTTTCGCTCATTTCTCGGCCGAATAACATCCAAATTCAACTTGAAATGTTCACACAATACCCGGTGTATATATATATATATCAGATAACAACAATATAAATTGTACTAACCACGCATCACTTTTTGCACTTGTCAATAAAGTTACTAGACCCCTTTAGGTGAAGAGAGTGTCTGTATACATACGTCCACAAAGACCCATCACTCTGAGAATGTGAGTGTGAGTTCACCTGTACTTTTTTACGATCATAAACAAAATGATATGATTTCCACATATATTATAACCTTTTTCTCTCCTCTCTCTCTCTCTCTCTCTCTCTCTTTAGGTATGACAATATAATGATACCCTACTGGGCGCATCCCACAATGAAGAACAAAACGGATACAATGACAGGTAGATAGTGTATGTCACAGTGCCGTAGTCGGTGGAGCTACAGTATTTAGAAAAGCGGACCTCATGTCGCGTTGCATAAAACTAAAAACGCAAGTTGCGTTTGAATTTGCGTTCTATCAAACGCAAAATCAAACGCAACTTCGAGTGCTATGCAACACCCCCCCCCCCCCCAGACCCCATATTCATCAAACCCTGCTAGCTTAGTTCATTGCTAAGTGTATTTTAAATGTGAAGTTTATTGAGCAACAGACAGTTTTCCTAGTCCCCAACTTGTGTTAGCTAAGCAAGACTTAGGTACCCACTAAGTTAACCCTAATTAGCAAATAAGGGATCTCGTATATACCTTGTTTTTATTTCTTGTCCACGTCGTCCAAAATAGACTTGGCAATTAGAAACTGAGCTAGCAGGCTTTTATGAATATGGGCTGAGGGTTTCTGTCATTGTCAAATGGGGCCATTTGTCGGCTCATTTAATTTTCCCTAGCTTATACTTTCATTTGAAATTAGCTCTCGTGTGTGGCAAATTTGTCTGCCACAAATACGTTTTTATGAACTTTTGACTAATGAATAGGCCTACAACATTGATATTCTGTATAATGACATCTATTTTTAAATTCTAAATTATTCTACGTTATTGGTTTAGCAACCAAATGATGAAGTCCGTGTTCTTCGTATAATCTTCTCTCATTCGATGAAATGTTCATGATTGAGAAGGGAGGGATGGTGGATACGAAATATGGGCCACTTGCCCATTTAAACAAATTCCCTTTACTACGCCGAAGTTCCACAGCTCTCCCCTAGCCTCTTGTGCGAACTACGAAAATATACTGTGTAGCTCGCTAGATGGCGCCAAACCACATACATCAGGCAGCGCTCATAGACTTTACGATTACTCTCACTATACAATGTATACCATTCAAGCCTTGGTTAGGGTTAGGGTTAGGGTTAGGGTTAGGGTTAGGGTTAGGGTTAGGGTTAGGGTGCTCGTTCTAGAGTCCCGTTATAGCTGCAGACTAGGTACTGGGAATTGGTCTTGGGTGGAGGGGGTGGTGGTCTTTTTTTTCTACTTTTTTTGGGGGGGGGGGGGGTGGGGGTGGGGGGGGGGGGGGGAGTTCAAGTCAATGTGTATGATCCGCAGGTTTGCCATGAAATAAGACCCTTTCCATTTTTTTTTTAAGCTGCAGAAAAGAAGGATCCCAGCTATCTTTCCCCCAGAATGTAAACATTCATGATAACCGCAATTGTGTTTTAATGAGTCTCAGGCCCGTAGCCAGGATTTTTCAAGGGGGGTGCGTAATTGACAAAAATGGAACCGAGACACCTAGATCACTGGTTGAGATTCGTGAAGGGGGGGGGGGGGGGGGGGGAGGTCCGTGTTGCCAACAAATTTCGCGGCCGCGAGGCCGAGACCACTGGTTTAGAATGTTTTACAGAACTATGAACATTACAAGTAGTGATTATGAGTGTCAAAATTCTGATGAACTATTGTCTCTCCAAAATTACTACACTGATATATTTGACAAATGTATTGATTGTATTTGCCATGGTTGTTTGTCCCATTTGTAGGGACTACATACATTTATACCGGCAACCCTTCATAATAATGCCAAATATAATACATGAACACTCATTTGCAATGGCGTAGCGTGGTCGGACTGATGGGGGGGAGGAGGCACAGAAAAAATTTCCAAGCCGAGACCAAGTACCGTACAAATTTTCGAGACCGAGACCAGGGTCGGTCAACAAATTTCTAGGCCGAGACCAAGTACCGTACAAATTTTCGAGACCGAGACCAGGGTCGGTCAACAAATTTCTAGGCCGAGACCAATTCGTGCAAAATTTTCGAAGCCGAGACCAAGAAATTTCAACATTTTCGAGGTCGAGTCCGGGATTCTTCGCAATTTTCGAGGCCGAGACCAGGTTTATGACGGTAGAGACCGCTAAAAAGTGGTCTTGAGACCAGCTACAATTGGGAAAAGGGGGGGGGGGGGGTACAAACCCCCCAAAACAGCCATTTTTTGGTCAAAGGGGGGGGGGAGGGTTGAACCCAGGGTTCCCCCCCTCCCCTGGGTAAGCCTATGGTCTGTATAAGTCAACAAAGACCCTTCACTCAGCGAATATATGTAAGTTCACCTGTACTTTTTTAGGATCAGAAAAAATAATAATATGATTTCCACATATTTTATAAGCTTTTTCACCCCTCTCTCGCCCTCTCTTTTGGTATGTCAATAGAATGATACCCTACTGAGCGCATCCTACAATGAAGAACAAAACGGATATACTGTATGACTGTCATGTATAGTTTATAGTGTATCGAATAGCTGCAACAGTCGGTATAGAGCAATTGGGGCCATTTTGTCGGCTCATTTTATTTTCCCTAGCTTATACTTTTATTTGAAATGATTTCTCGTGTGTGTGGCAAGTTTTTTGCAACAAATAGACTACCAGATACATAATACAATGTACCTGTGACATTTGTTACGATTTTGTAAACTGAAATTTTGAATAAAGAATTCAACATTGTTTATGACATCAATTTTTAAATTTTGAATTATCCTGCTATGATGTAACCTATTGGTTTTAGCAACCAAATGATTTAATCCGTGTTCTTCGTATACATTCTCTCATTCAATGACAATTAATGTTCATGTTTGTTACGTCGGACTGAGGAGGGAGGGTTGGTGGATACGAAATATGGATCTAATTCCCTTTACTACGCCGAAGTTCCACTCCCCTCTTGTCACGTTTGTGCGAACTACGAACATATACTGTGTAGCTCGTTAGATGGCGCAAATCCACATACATCAGCAGCGCTCATAGACTTACTCGCCCTATATAATACTGTATATACCATTCAAGCCTTGGTTAGGGTTAGGGTTAGGGTTAGGGTTAGGGTTAGGGTTAGGGTTAGGGATAGGGTTAGGGTTAGGGTGCTCGTGCTAGAACCCCGTTATAGCTGCAGAGACTAGGTACTGGGAGTTGGGCTTGGGGTGGGTTTTTTTTGTTTTTGTTTTTTGGTTATGTTTAAATTGTTTGATTGTTTGTTTTTGTTTGTTTTTTTTTTGGGGGGGGGTGGAGGCGGGTTCCTGACAATGTGTATGATCCGTAAGTTTGCCATAAATAAGACCCTTTTCATTTTGACATTTGAATTTGGTCGGACTGATTGGGGAGAGGGCACGCAAAATTATTGGGGGGCACACCTTGTCTTTCTTTGTTAAACAAATAATGTCCCCTTATGTTTCCTATTGTTTTTTTCTTCAAATAATTGGGGGGGGGGGAAGTGCCCCCCCCCCCTCCCCTCCCCCGTTCTACGCCACTGCTCACTTGGGTAGAAAAGTAGATACAGAGAAAAACAGAAAGATCTCAAGGTGCACATCACACATGCATTCGAAATTCACACTAACACATTGCACACATCCGTTCATACCTACACGTTTACTCAGTCACACAAAGATAAACAAACTCAAAGGGGAAGGAAACCCTATCCTATCCTAGCATATCGTAACCCGTTATTGTGTTCTCCGCCTGACACGTCATTTTACCGCGAGAAGTTGAAGAAATGGCTGCCTCCTGTGGGCATTGAAAGCAGACGACAGTGGTCCATAAAATATTGATTATTTTCGTTATTGGGAATATTCAAGAGGAAATAAGTGACTAGAAATGACAGGAGTTATGATCTCATCACATCCAGTAAGTCAAAAGGCTAGGATTTCCTCCCCTTTAACAGTTTGTTATTATTTAAGTTTGATTGTGGGATTTGTTTATATATAACTACAAGAATAAGAACAGAACACAAAAACAATTCTCTGAAAAAGTAGGATATGCATGATTATATTTAATAAGGCACTGGCATGGTCATTTTGCACATTTTTGTTCAAGTCTTTGGGTCACAAGTATTTTTCCATCACATGATCATGAAAACGCATACAAATTAACAATGAGAAAATCAAATAATTACCACCATGATTATGTACCTGCACAAATTAATTTGAAGATATACAATTTGCAATGCTCTTTTAAAGAATTTCTAGTTTTATTTTAATGTTTCAGGCACTGGCATGGTCATTTTGCACATTTTTGTTCAAGTCTTTGGGTCACAAGTATTTTTTCATCACATGATCTTGAAAATGCATACAAATTAACAATGAGAAAATCAAATTATTACCATCATTATGTAGATATACAATTTGCAATGCTCTTGTAAAGAATTTCTAGTTCTATTTTAATGTTTCATTTTGTATGGTTAGTAGTTGAACGGCAAGCCGAAAGCCATATTTTTAAGGTATAATTTGCACAAAAGCAGACACATGCTTGATTTTCCCCCGACAACAAAACTAACATCCGTTATATTATATGACAAAAGTAACACATCTGTACACATTCAGCCTCTCTGAGCTCGATTAGAAATGTGGCTTTTGAAGTGAAATGTTGACAAGTCATTGTGACGTCATAATACAATCTCTCTTGCAGCAGGCGTCATGTAATATAACAAAATATTATGGCAATCACGTGACTGCATTGAGCCAATCAATGACTTGTATTTTACTAAGTTATATAATATATATTATTATTACACTCAAACAGTAAAGCTAAAGCATTTTCATTTTCTCCCTCTCATCACATCTAAAAGCACTATATGTAACATGAAAGAGGATTTGAAATGAAAATGTACAAATTCTAATGGCCTAGTCCCACTGCACCATTTCTCCTTCCGTTTCCTATCTGACCAAAATGTGGCAAAACGGTCAGTATTTAGCACAGTTTTAAGTTCCATGACATTTTGTTTCATGCGAAATGGAGCCGAATTAAAAGTATCCTACTAATCCATTCCGAACTTGGTCCGTATCATTCGTTTCCTGCTAGTTCCTTCCGGATGTCAAACGGAGAGGAAACAGAAGAAGAAACGGTGAAGTTGGACTAGGCCATAACTGGCAGTTTAGTCACAATTTCAATAGGCTATTCCTTCCAGCATATTGCACTCGGCTGGAATACAAATCTCAATCAGGAGAGGAAAATACACAGCATTATAATGGATGTAACTGATAGATAAGTGTTTGTAAGGCTACTAAATATGCAAGAATTCAAATTCTGTGAATAGGCTAGAATCAAAGACTGTAGAATTACAAGACAGCTCACTGGCGGTCGCGCAGCGATGTCCCTTCAAACAGAATGAAGATTCAAATCGAGCTTAAAAGAAAGTTGGGTACACCCAGGGGTTTGGGTACAGTACTGAATCTTGTTCATTTTAATTAATGAAAAAACATTTTAAAATTATTGTCGATGAGCTTTTTTTGAACAAATGTTCCCTTTGTTAGTATTAATTTAAACAAAAATAAGGATCAAAACGTACTTACTTAAACTCGGCAAATTCAGGCTAGTATGACGATTGAACATCAGCTTATCTCCAAGTTGGGTACACCTAGGGGGGACATTGTTTTGCTTATTTAATTTTGTCTTTGTTTAGTTAAAAATATTTAAAAATTATTGTCGATCGCGTTTTTGCATTTAGAATTATAGCTGTGAGAAATATATTTTTTGAAATTTAAAGATCTTACCGTGTAGAGAAAAAATGGCAATGGCTACTCGCGTATTTTAATGTTAACGCGCGCTCAGTCCGCGCACTGTCTTTATTTAATTCTTTATTATTGTACGCGCATCCAAGTGCGCAAAACAAATTTCACGCGCGATATGCAAATTTGGGGTCATCAAACTTTATCACGTGTTCTTGAAGTTATTTTTAGTCAGGCGAAGTAAACATTGTTATTGTGACGTCATAATGAAAAGCCTGCATATCAAAGTGCGTGATAATTTTGTACATCGCGCTCTGCCCATTCACTTTGTACAGGATAATTGTACAGTGGTCGGTCTTTCCATTAAGCGTCTTTGCTAGAATTCAGCTTTGTATACACTACCGTAGAAGCATATGTGCAGAGCATTCCACATAATTATGATCTCACTCAGCAGAAATAAACACTGTATTATAATGGGCGAAATATAGGCAATACACTTTGTCTTTTGCAAGCCAAGTCAATATGCAAGAATGTATTACATGCTGCGAATGGGTAGGAATTCAGTTTGGTATACAGTAGAATTATGTGAAGAGCATTTCTCAGTTTTCAGTGTAAATCTAGAGTCCTAAAAATAACGGCTACCAAAAATATTTGAACTTGTACAATTATGAAAGGATATAATAAGTTAATAACAATGCTTGTCCAATATAATATGTTTGTCAAATGAATGGGAACATAGTACGGTGATGTAAATAAATTAAACTAGGCTATACATAGATGCATACAATATACTGAAATGATACTAGTGACTTGAATACATTCATAATATATCATCATGATAAATTGAACAACTTTTCTAGTTTTCAGCTTACCTTTCCCTCTCGTCCTCATCCTCTGCAGTTTATATTTCTACCTGACATTTGACCTGCTACCTTGGGAGGCCTTCTTCCTGAGATAGCTCCTGTCTGTTTCTTCTACCCGGACTGATGCAGTACTCTAATTGGAATGTCCCTTATTTAACAAGTGGTGATGCAATAGCAGTTGATGTGCTATCTCAATTCTGCGCACAACACCTACACACTACACCCAATGGCAAACCCAGTCATTGTGCTATTACAACATTTGGCTAATATACATAAACTGGAATTTATTGGCTACATAAATTTGAATAATCGTAACTATTGCCAAGATGTTTCATCTTTCCATCTTTCAAATTTTCAGCTTAATCTTCCTCTTCATCCTCATCTTCTGAATCATTTGCATCAGTTTGCTCTTCTTGCTGGCGACCTTTGACTTCTTACCGGACGACCCGGGACTTCTGCTATTACCATTGTCACTGCCACAATCGGTACTGGCAAAACTCAAAGGATTTTGCTCCGTGGCTATGTTAGAAAAGGTTTGGTTTCCGTTTTCGTCTTGGGAGTCGGTGAAGTCAGACACGAAACCAGTCACAGAGGAGGAAGTGTCTCCAGAGGTCAAACTCGACACAGCCGGACTTGCGAACTTCTTCGCCGACGGACTACTGCCGTTCGCTTTGGAGGTGGAGCCGTGTTTGAATACGTCGCATAATAGAGTGTGCGCAGAGCTTTCTTTGCCGAACTTGAACTGGGCTGGGATCTTTGTCTGTGGGGTGCCCATCACATCAACGTCTTCTGCGGGGCGGAAGCTTTTCACAGACGGTCGTACGAGTTCCTTCTTCTTCCGTTTAGGCCACGTTCTCAGGAAGCTCGCTTCGCCGTCACCTCTGTCATCACGAGACCTGCAATGAGTTGAATAGTGGTATGAAACAACAACTTTACATGTAAAGCCCTCCGCACGCTGCACGACCCGACCAGTCATACAACTCGGGAAGTAGCCGAGTTCTACGACTGGGCATATGACTCACAACCACACACACATCATGATCACGCCACAATCACCTCTGTGATTGGCGCATGCGCACTTTGCTTTGTGCCATAGCAACCATAAACTGCCCCGAGCAGGCTAGCTAGGCTGACTGGCCATACACGCAGGACTAATTGCAAATACTGTTGCGTAATTGGCTAAAATGTTGTGATCAAGAGCCACGACCAGTCGTGAAGATTCAAGAGCAGTTTATCAATGAAGGAGTCTTTCATCTTTTGGTGATGTTTACATATCCTGTAATTAAACACGTCTCCATTTCCCGCTCGGGTGGAAAGTGAAATTTGAAATTTGAACATTTTGGAAACTTGAACCCATGAGCTAACCCTCGAAGCTGCTAACAAGACACAATAATAGCAAATGCAATCATGTTCATATCTCACCTTTTTATTGACTGTGATCTCTTGGGGCATCCCCTGCGCTTGTGTTCGAAACTCCCGCAAACATGGCACCCCTGCACCGGTCTGCCACAGTTGTGGTTTGAAAGCTCACATTTACCGCACTTTGCACAGTGGCTGAATGCTGGAAATTTGGAGAGAGGAAGAAAAAAAGAGTTAACTCTATATTTACTTATTGTTAATGTTTGATTACTTGCTTGTTTGATCGTCTGTCTGTGTGTTTATGTGTACATGCTTGTCTGTCACAGTTGTGGGTTAGTAGCTCACATTTACCACACTTTGTACAGGTGGCTGAATGCTGTATTGACAGAGGAAAAGGTTGTTATTGTTTGAATGCTTGTGTGGTTGGCTATTTGTGTAGGTTTATATTTATCTTGGTTTATGTTTATCTGTATATCAGAGGGTTGGTAGCTTCACATTTATTAAACTTTGCTGGAACACAACTAATGTGAAGAAGCTTCAATTTTGGTTGCCCCCCCCCCCCCCCAAAAAAAAAAAAAAAAAAAAAAAATTATAAAAAGTTGTCTTCAATATCATTAGGTTATCTTGCTGGGATAGTAAATCTTTGGTCAAAATGAAATTCTGATGACCCAAGGCTCAAGCTGAACCATTTCTTGGAACTCACGTTACACTAATAAGTTGATACTTACATGGCTTGACGCATCTGTTACATGCACCGCAGTGTCTGTACGTAGAGCCGTTCTTGGACGGACACACTCCACACTTGGAGCAGTGTTGGTTCTCTGGTGCAACGTGTCTCTGGCATAGCTTGCAGAATCTAAGAAATGAGAAACACACAAATCATTAAATAGTTAGAAATAAATAAACAGTGGAAGCTATTTTGAATGGACTGGTCTGATCAATATGTAAATCCACAACCTAACAAGTTACAAATTGATCTGTTTAATACTAAGGTAAATTAACTGTCAATCTTTACCCCTATCTATGCAGGTAAATAATTGGTTATTTTATTTTTTCAGACGTGCTCTATCAAATATGTCTATTTAGGTCTGAGACTGCCCTTCATCATCAAAATCCCAATTTCCCAAACAATGCAACCTTGGTTTCAAATCCGGGCTAATTTGTGTCAAGAGCAGAGCTCTGACCACTAGACCAGAACACCTCTTCTGGCAGGTAGAACGGTCATGCTAAGGTAAAGATTGGCAAAAATCAGATTCCATAAAACAATGCTATGGTTAATAACAAACACTGAATGTAAAATTGGCAACAGTGATCTGAGCAGTCAGTAAATTGGCAACATTTGTGCTCAGGTAAAGATTGGCAAAAATCAGATTTCATAAAACAATGCTATGGTTGAATAACAAACGCTTAATGTAAAATTGGCAACAGTGATCTGAGCAGTCAGTAAATTGGCAACATTTTCATACCTGTAACCCTCTGATGCAGGTAGAGCAATCTTGCTCGGGTCGAGGTTGGTGAATATTCTGACAGGCGACCCTTTCTTCTTTCCATCTGGTCCGGTCTTGAACAGGGGGTGATTGTCATAGTCCACCTACAGATTATTTAAAGTAAAAATAACAATAATAACAAGAACAAAAGTAATAACAATAATAACAAGAACAAAAGTAATAACAATAATAATAGTCCATTTTAATATTGCACTTTATCACAGGTAAATCTCAACATGTCCAGCTCTCAAACGCTTGGAGCATTATAACAACGTTCGGCTGTAGCCAAATTAGCTCTTGAAAGCATTTCAAGGAATACTTTCTGCCAAGTGACAAGTGCCTATGTACTACACCTTGGCTAAAGTGTCATGCTGAAGGCAAATAGCATGAATAATCATTAATTAATTGGACGTTATATGGCCGAGTAATAAGCAAAAATGAAAAGTGATATTCACTAACTCATAGCACTGACTTTGTACACGGTTACGACTATCCAGTGGATGTTTAACATCTGTAAACTTCAATCGTAAATATCTTTTTAACGAAAGGGAAATTTGAAAAACCGAAACCTGTGCCATGCTTCTATTGTAAATTTGAATACAACAAGGTATGAGGGAGCCGCTAGAATTCCAATTGGATTTTGAGAATTTGGACAATGTTACTAAGTCCCTTTAAAGGGATAGTTGAGTTTTGGTAGAGAGGGCGCTAGACTACTTTTTTTTTTTGTGAGGTAATGAAAAAATGAGTGTAAAATTTGAAAGAGCATAATATTTAAATAATAAAATCATCTTTGTTTGATCAAAATCGGTTCAGAGACGGCTGAAATATCCATAAATATAACAATTTGTAATAAACCCGGGGCCCCGGGTTTATTAGAGAATTTTGAACCAGCCGTTAAAAATTCAAAAAAAATACTTCCTCTTTACAAAAAGTTACAAAATAGGTATTTAAATAGTTGTTGGTTATTTCTCTATCTAATCACTATTTCAACAAAGCATCACATGCACAATATTTTATTCAAAATGGTTGAAACCGATGAGTGTTTAGAGAGCGCCCTCTTACGTTGTAACGGCTCTTTTTGAATGATAACATGATTTTTACTACGTCATTTGTAATTTTGTGTTCCTTTCTAGTTATAACTATTAGTTTGTAATGTAATGATGCAGGTTTTGGTTACTAAAATTCAGTTTCACCAAAACTGTACTCTCCTTACCAGAACTCAACTATCCCTTTAATTGGTTTTACCTTGTAATCCAGCATCTTGAGACCAGACAGGTTTCCCACAATCCTCTGCTCCAGGAAGTAGGGGAAGATCCACATCACTGGCAAGTCTCGACCCGTCACTGCAGATATAAACATTGAAAAAAGAAATCAGAAAAGGTTTTAAAGGGACTTAGTAACATTGTCCAAATCCTCAAAATAAAATTTTCATTCTAGCGGTTCCCTTATACCTTGTTGTATTCGTATTAACAATAAAATCATGGGACAGGTTTCGGTTTTTCAAATTTCCCTTTCGTTACAAAGATATGTACGATCAAAGTATTCAGATAAGAAAAACTGCCCCGGAGTTTTTCTTACCGTGTACAAAGTGAGTGCAGTGAGTTAGTTTATATCACTTTGCATTTTTGCTCATAACTTGGCCATGCAATGTCCATTTGACTTGAAATTTTCACACAATACCCTGTGGACATATGAGATAACACCAATATACATTGTATCAACCATTCATCACTTTTTGCACATGTCAACAAAGTTACTAGATCCCTTTAAATGGAATAATTCACTTCTTACTTAATTTACTAAACCAAACCAAAGCATCTATTACTAAATAGATGCCCCAAACAGGTTTCAGGCTTTCAAATTTTGTCTTCCTTATTGATTGAATTTGATTTGAAGGATTGAAAAAAAAAATTAAGAAAAGGTTTCAAATGGAATAATTAACTTCTTCCAAGTGGCCCCAAATCATTTGGAACTTTAGAAGTTCTCTTGTGCCTTGTGGTTTTCCTCTTACGTGGGCAGGTCCAAGCTATTGTCCCCTCTGGGGGTCAAATTTCATCTTTATATATATATAACAAACTATACATCATTTTAAAGCTGAAACTATGAATTTTATGAATCTGATAAAAAATTTAAAAAATTATCAAAATACGAAGAATGCCAAGGTCACGAACTACGATTTGCATTAATTAGCGTGACGTACGGGACATTACATTTTTATTTTTGTACCTCATTTGAATTATCTTTTTAAAATTAAATATCTCAGGACATGTAGACCATCATGCTAGAAAATAGGAAAAAAATATAAAAACTTTCAAAATTAATTAATTATGCAAATGAGGTAGGGTCCAAAGTGTGATGTCCCGTATGTCACAATTTTGAACATAATTTGTTTAATTTTAACTACGAAAATTTTTTTTTTTTTAAAGATATTCTAGGAAGTTCTAATTTAGATGAATACCTAACAGAAAATAGGTTTAACAAAAATTTAAAAAATTCTGTGTTGATTACATAATCAAATTAAGAAATGTGACGTATGGGACAAGTGTGTGACGTACGGGACAACCCCATATAAAACCACTGCAAGATGTGAAAAAGAAAATGACCAAAAGGAGAATATATACTGTGTTAGGAAACTTGTTGTATACAGGGATATATGAACATTCCAACTGGGTCCCTTCTAGGAATTTACTTGTACTGAATTTGATGTAATTAGTCTTCAAGCCAGACCCCTAGTATTATCAACTTTGGTATTTGGCCAGTTGATGTCCCAAACATTGGCAGGATGCTAAATATGTAAATCATAATAGTGTACTTGTTCCTGGAATGAGTCTAATGAAATGATATGGTAGTAGATGCACCAGAAGCTGGCTTTTACAACTCATAGATGCTGCAAGCAAGAATAATTTTTTTACAATTTTTTGGTAAATGGAATAAAAAATGGTAAAGTGTGTATTTTGTTTCTTTATTAAAGTAATATTTTTATTGATTTACCTCATAAATTAACTCAGAGAATATTAAGTGATGGTCAGAGGATTTAATTGGGTTCTAAAACACTCTAATTGTCACTGATTTATGTTAAAATTGTGGGTAAATGGAATACAAAATGGTAATATAGTCTGTATGAATGTAATTCAAATTTAGTTTCTTTATTAAAGTAATATTTTTATTGATTTACCTCATAAATTAACTCAGAGAATATTAAGTGATGGTCAGAGGATTTAATTGGGTTCTAAAACACTCTAATTGTCACTGATTTAAGTTTAAATTGTTCACATTTAACAAATTTTGACGAAAATTCTTCATTTCAATGCATTTTCCCATAGGGAAAAGTTGTCCCGTACGTCACATGTCCCGTACGTCACATACACACATTTATGTTTTGGTATATTACATAACAACGAAAGGTCAGAAAAATATGGTAATACTTGTGATTAATGCTTGATTCCATAATGAATTAAGATATCAGTACCATAAATCTCATAACTTAATAAATTCAGAGAACTTTTACGATGAACTTATTTTTGAAAAAGTCAGAAATTCTCTGGTCCTGTACGTCACGCAGCACATTAATTACATTAAAAATTAATTTAAGAATTGGTCAGAACTAAAACTTTCCACAAATGAACTAGCCCATAATAGCCACAGACTCATACCAAAAGATAGCCATATAAATAATTTCATCCATTGTTATTTCTTGTTTAAAGTCTCTGAATGTCCCGTACGTCACAATCCAAATAGCTTGGACCTGCCCACTAATAGATGCCCAAAACAGGTTGTTTTTTTTTCTTCAAATTTTGTCTTTGTTATTGATTGAATTGATTTGAAGGTTTCTCTGAAGATTCATTAAAAACTATAAACCTATTAAACTATAAACCAATATGTCACACACAGAACATAGGGGTCTGTCTGTCTATAATTCCTATAAAGTTACCTGCAATACTAGATGACTGCCACATCTGCATGATCCACCGGACACCCGAAGCCAGGGCATCCACGAGCCCTCCAAACGGAGGGTCCGTAACCATGACAACGCCCTCCCCTCCGTTCCGGGCGAGGAACTCTCGGCAGACCTCCTGACTCTCGGGGCCATCCAGAAAGAAGTGGTTGAACATGTTGTAGCGGCAGAACCGGGACGGAGGATAGAATTGGCCCTGCACCAGAAGTCAAGTATGATACAAATGTTATACGTGTGGTTTGCGGTTGCACCATGTGAGAGGGGAGGATTGGTGAGTCCTGAAAAGGACTATGGTAGTCCTAGAAAGGACTGTTGGTATTCCTATAAAGGACTGTTGGTGTAGTCCTGAAAAGGACTGTTGGTATTCTTTATAGGAGAGTCCTAAAAAGAACTGTTGGTAGTCCTAGAAAGGACTGTTGGTAGTCCTAGAAAGGACTGTTGGGATAGTCCTGAAAAGGACTGTTGGTATTCTTTCTAGGAGAGTCCTAAAAAGGACTGTTGGTAGTCCTAGAAAGGACTGTTGGGATAGTCCTGGAAAGGACTATTGGTATTGCGAGGAGAGGGTGGATGGTAGGAGACTAGGAGGGGCTCGACATTTCAAATAGGTTGACTATCAGTCGTCAGGAGTGGCGCAAACCGCAAACCACACGTATTATATACACCACCATGGAAACCGATACTTACAAGCAACATTTATACAAATGTTGACACGTTTTAATAAATTACATGGGAGCAATGGTATTGATAGTTGATTACATTTATTACATGGTTACCAAAATATGAAGACAGACCTAATATTTCAGTTTGGGGACAAGAACATTTTTCATTGATGAAAATGTTTTTGATCAGCTTACCAGGTTTTTCTTTTTACCAATGCATATAGAGAAAAATATTACAAACTGATAAAAATCCTCCTCAATATAATTGAAGAACTTTCATAATTTATTTTTGATATTTATTTCATATCTATATTACATATCTTATACTTCTTTTAAATACCACTTGAACAATTCTTTAATTGTACTGAAGCTTTTGATTCCAAAAATAATTTACCCGGTAATCTCAAATTTGTACAAACTTCCTATTTTTCTAAATATATTTTGGACTTTAAAAAATCAAAACCCATTTAATTCTTCTATTACCATAAGCCAAACAAGAAGGTACAAAAGAAATGTGAAAGCTCCAAGTGATTTTGGTTGAATTTGACTAAATGAATGGACAAAAATAACAGCTACCACATCATTGTGTTTAGTTAACTGTTTGGTCTTATCTTAGGAAAATTGAACAATTCATGAATATTAAAGAAAATCTTATCATTTGACAAGAACTTACATATCTGTGGTCAATATCAAGAAGAAGACTTTCCAGCCCAGAGGAATCGTCACAGGAAATGTGTTCATGGAGCCTGAAAGGGGAAGTACACAATAGAAATAGAAACATAGATTGAACAACATTAACAGAATTAAAATGATCCGACCTCTTCTTTGGGGAGGTAAAAATAAACACATAATAATCAGAAGAAATAAACATTTTGTCTAATAAACCACTGTACTAGTATACCAGACCCTAACCATTGCATGGGTGAACAACTTAGATATAGATCCAATACATAGGAAAGGAGTCACTGCAATGTTTGATAGGAAAACAATTAAGTGTTGATTACAATTATGAGTTCACATAACCTGTCTTAGGAGCCACCTGTCTATACAAAAGAGATCCCCTGCAGAGAAAATAAAGCAATGTTATAGAGCCTGTCTATAGAGGTCACCTGTCAACAGTGGCCACTTCTAGTTTCACCCTTAGAAGGAAACATGACCATATATCCCCTGTTCTCCGCTCACTTCATTGGCTACCGGTCCATTCCCGCATTACTTTCAAGATCTTACTTCTCACATATAAAATCACACATAATCTTGCCCCCATATATCTTCAAGACCTAGTCTCCCTTCGTTCCTCCTCTTCTACCAGACCCCTCCGTTCATCTTCCTCTCTCCAATTACTTCATGGCCCACGTACAAAAACCCGTTATGGTGACCGAGCCTTCTCGTCCATTGCCCCCACCCTTTGGAACAAACTCCCACCCCATATTCAGAATGCCACATCTATCGTATCATTTAAAATCCTCCTCAAAACCCATCTTTTTAAGCAGTTGTAGTTTTCTGGAGGCGCACACAGTTAGTTATTAAGTATTGTATTATACATGTACAATGTATTTGTTATTTCTGATTTGTTACTTTGACTTTGGTGTTGTATTGTTTTTATGCTATCGTGTTTACTGGTTTTCTTATTTAGACAGACCACCAGTGCGCTTAGAAACGCCCGTATAAAGCGCCTTATAAATGCAATTATTATTATTATTATTATTTCCCTTAGGTGGTCACTATATACAGGTTTAACTGTATAATTCATGTACATAGACGTCACCTGGCAACTTTTAGTTTCCCTTAGGTGGTCACTATAAACCGGTTTGAATGTATAATAGATCAATTGCTTACCTGGGCACACCTATGCACAGTACTCTTCTGAAACCAAGAGATTTGATGGTATGAGCCAGAAACTTGACAGCCTTCGTTGAAAACAGATATTGCTGTCCAAGAGAGAAAAAAAGAAGAAAATTAAAGAAATTACATGAGGGAAATGAACAGAAAGATATTTAAACTAGATGGATAGAAAATTATGCCTCCACTATCTCGCAATTTTTATATCACGCCAAAATTAACATGCACTGAATTAATACTGTAAACTCAATTTTGATGGTAGTTCATCAACCAGATCTTGAGATATCACAATTACGAGCTATTTTGGCATATACATATATAATGAGTCATCTGACCTTGACCTTTGACCTCAAGACCCCAAGATTGTAGTGCTACATTGGCTCCATAAGATACATTCAGCTATTTCAGGTACCAAGTGTAATTGAAATCTGACATTAATTTCTTGAGTTTTTACAATTACAAGCTATTTCGCATCTATGAATTCTGTGACCTTGAACTTTGACCTCATCACCCCAAAGTTGTATGGCTACATCAGTCCCCTAAGATACATTCAGGTACCAAGTTTGATTGAAATCTGACATTCAGTTCTTGAGGTTTTGCCATTACAAGCTATTTTAGCATGTATTTGTAGAGTCCTATGACCTTGACCTTTGACCTCATGACCCCAAAATTGTACGGCTTCATTGGCTCTCTAAGATACATTCACATACCAATTTTGATTGAAATTCAACCTATATTGTGCCCTGTGACCTTTGACCTCATGACCACTAAAATCTAGTCAGATCATTGTCACCCCAATATGTACACTCATACCAAGTTTGAAATTGATCCGTCAACCGGTTCTTGAGATATCGCGAGAACGAAAATGGGACGGACGGACAACCCGAAAACATAATGCCTCCGGCCACTTCGTTGGCGGAGGCATGAAAAGAAACTGCTTTGATTGTAAATATTGTAGTATTCTTCTTTTTCTGTGGTACACTGCTCTGCAAATTGAAGACGTGTGTTTTAAACCAAAATCAAAATTGTTTTCAATGACACACAGAACAAAATGTTGATGTTTCATTTATCCTTTGCACTAAAAATTATAATTTTTTTGTTTGTTTTAAAACAGACATCAACAAAAACTCACTGCATTTGTCTTGTTGTTCTCAATAGCCTCCAGCAAAAAGCTCGGCCTCGCTAGTTCCATAGAAGAGATTCCCGTTTTCACGCTGTGGTGCTTGTGTTTGCCTCCCTCGTGTGGTAGGACGAGCAGCTGGCAGTTATAGCAGAACTTCCTCTCTCCCTCTGTAAGCTTCTCTGTGTCTTGGAATCTACATACATGTACATGTGAGAATTAATAATTAATGTATTTTGCTTGAACTGTTTTTGGACTAGTTGGAAAGAAATATATTTGAGTTAGGTGTATGGGAAGAATTTGCATTCATATTTACCTTTAATCAAAGATAATATGTTACTACAGAACTATTTCAGATACTTTGTTTTCAATCCATTTTCCTTCCTTTTCAGTTCTGTTCTCCTGAATGTCTGGGAGACTGTCGAAAAGAGACCAAATGTTTGCATTTTGATTAGTTGGGAAATGTATTTTCCAAAAAACAGATATATCCTGCCAATGAACAATGCATATTGGTGAGGTAAATCAACTCATTAATGTGTTGCCAACCGTATCCCCCGCCCTTCATATTACATTGCAAGACAGTTTAAATTCATACAAATTGAAAATGTTCAATTTTATGGTTTTAGGTTAGCAGTAACTTGGCCTCGATGGACTTTGGTGTCCCTAGCATGATTGAAAACTACTGAAGACCCCTGATTTCAAGCCCCCCAGTCTACTGCACCTCTGATAGAAGACGTTCTGATGTCGCCACGGTTGCCTTGACTTGTTGTATTCTTCTCGCATCAGCTTCTTGGTCTCAGAGATTATCTCAGAGTCAGAGTAGAGCTGGAAGAACCCACAGTCCTTTCTGTCGCGACACGCGGAGCAGGCATAGTAGCGCTCCACCGGTTGCTTTCCAGGAACAAAACGCTCAAATAAGAGGGTGGGACCTAAATAAAAGAAAGCAACAAAATGTATAAACTGAGGCAGATACAAGTAAGATTGAATATTACGGTAATCATAATGTTTTGATTTATATACATGTAGCCCCTAATCTGAACCATCCCCAAGCACTTTACATTATTACCCCGGTCATCGGACACACACTCGCAATCAATCCGCACCCAATATGCACTTTCTGCTCCCTTGGGAGCATTCTAGCAGCCATAAATAATATTCTCTGCTCCCCTTCAAATTGATGTTGGGCAAGTACACTCGCACTTGCACCGTTAGTTACTACATACAATGTATATATCGGCCATTTCAGACTCTATCGCACAGCTGTCGCTAAAAAAGTGCCGATATTTCCAAATTTTTTGCCCATCCGAACTAAATTGACCCTAGAATCTAGATTATGAAGATAATGATCTATTATTCTGAGTCGTGAAAAAGTTTAGGTAAGAAATAAATTCTGGTACGATTTTTGTCATGTTTTCTGTCGGCAAAAATTAGTCCCTGCCTATGCAAATGTATAACTTTGCACTATACTAGTATTAGGCTATAGCGTTAGGAATGTCTAAAAATGTATCATGTAAATGCAGGAATTAATTTTTTATTTTATTTGGGGGGCTACTTTTTCAATCTGATGGATATCACAATATATTTAACATAATACCCTATGGTAATTTTAGGGGCTACCTACTGAATTTAGGGGGCTATTTTGAAAATTAGGAGACAAAATCGCCCTCAGGCTCAGGCTTCAGCAGCCCTGTAACTCGTCGTAAAAGACCTCATTTCGAAGGGCCGTATATTTCCGTTTTTGACTTTAACTTAGTATTATTAATGTCCAAAAATGTATGAAAATTTGTCTTCCTAACAAAATAAAACATTTTGAAAACTCTCATACACACTGTATGGTAGGTGTACTACACATCGGCACTGTTTTTATTATCGGCACCCCGCATAATATTTGTTTTTGCGCGTGTTGTGAAAAATCGCGCATGTGATGATGCGCGCTAGCTACCCTTAGAAACTGCCCTGGTCGAAATTTCAAGGAGAAATAATGCGTTTATCGTCCGCTACAAATATTTTTGTGAAATTTGTGAAATAATGCTAACATATGCACAAGAAATTTTGAGTTCCGTGCGTTGTCAATGAGAGTTGAGGGGGTGCCAGTAATAAAAACGGCATAATCGTGTATTACTAATACTAATTCTCAATGTGTGAGTAATACTATTAGGCCCCACCACTGCTATAGCCTATACTGTATACATATAACCTAACCCTATAACCCTTTAAACCCTAACCTAAACGGCCTAACCCTAACCCTAATTTGGTGGCTATAGGTCAGATTAATGGCTATAGGTCAGATTAATGGCTATAGGTCAGATTTAGTGGCTATAGGTCAGATTTAGTGGCTATAAGTTGGCTACATAGTGTATACAGTATAGCAGTGGTGGGGCATAATACACGATATTGCCATAAAAAAACTTCGAACTCGTGAAGCCTGAAGGCAGCCAAAAAACAACGCGCGCGTTCAAACAAAGTCGATATCTCAAAATATAAATTATAAATCGCAAATCTGATCATCGCATTTGAATCTGCACCATTTTCTCAATGTGTGAGTAAAGTTTTATGAAATTTGTACGATTTTTAAGTCTAAAACTGTCGGAAATGTTTTAGGGTGCCGATGTGGGGGTCTCTCAACCATACACTTTTATATTAATTTGCATGTGTCCCACATACAAGGTTTGGTGTTGTATTATTTATTAAAGTTATTAAAGTTTCCCGATTGAACACCTCCCAAAATCAATTAAAATTGTACTTTACCATGAGGACAATGTGGCGCTTGCATAAGGACTTCTTCGTCAACACATACATCAACTCCATGGTGGTCAATAGTGGATGTCATAACGCTGACAAATATATTTTTGCCAGTCAAAATTCAACTACGATATTTTATTTGGTGGTGCTGCGTTGCCAACAAAATTACGGTAACGTGTTTTCCCACGCCGTTGTACCCGGCCCTAGCCGGCCCGATGGCATCATAGCAAGATCGATCCCGTACGTTGAGCTCGGGCCGGTGAAGTACCCAAGTTGGCTATCGCATGGTTGCCCACAATTCGCATTTCGTTGTGTGTTAATCTCTGTTTGTGATTGGGCGATATTTCGATTTTCCTGACCGAAAAACATTAGATGGCTATCATGCATATATAGGTGCCATCTGCCTCCGTGGCCTAATGGATAAGGCATCGGTTTCCTAAACCGGGGATTGTGGGTTCGAGTCCCACCGGAGGTGCAATGTGGGATGAAGTTTTTCCTTTTTTTTTCTAAAAAAAAAAAATAGAAATTATTATGCATCAATGTAAACCGTAACAAAACGTTATGTAACAAAATATAAAATTGCTTACATAAAATATCACTGATAATGATCAGATGACACGGTTATGATGAAACACTTCAATTCAACTCAATTTTATTTTCACGTTATATAAATCATATTTATTTATTCAAATTATTTGAATGTTACAAAGAAGACTTGAAACCCAGTCCATGGCAGAAGTTGAACAGGATAATAATACAAGCAACAAATTAACTAGAACAGTTTACAAATACATAAAACATACAAATAATACAAGATTTTGCAAATTTATATAAGAATTATTCATTACAACCTTTCATATTTGTTTTTAAATCCAATTATCTAGTAGCATAATCATGAGATTATTCAAACAACAACAACAACCAAACAATGTATTTATCATTATTAAGAATAATTAACATACAATTAATATTTCATCATCGTATATAGAACAACAACAACAAATACAAGTGTATTTTATTAATCATTAAAACCATTCATAAGTTGTTTTAATTTTTTTTATCCAGAATAATTATGAGATTATTCAAACAACAACAACAACTAAACAATATATTTATCAATATTCAGAATAATTAACATACAATTTATATTTATATATATATACAAAAATACAAGTGTATTCTATTAATCATTACAACCTTGCATAAGTTGTTTTTTTTGGGTTTAAATCTAAGAAGCTAAGTAGCATAATTATGAGATTATTCAAGAAAAAAAAACAACAACAACATCAACCAAACCATATATTTATCAGTATTAGGAATAATTAACATACAATGAATATATCATTTCCGTGGCATGGCTATATAGCTTTACACAATCTTAATAAGTATGCTACATTATTGTACTAATTATAATCAAACAATAATCAAGCTATGGATCAACCGGTGCAGATCAAATCAACAAAGACAACAAAGCAATTTGTAATTTCATGCACATTTAATCTGCATGACTGTATTGGGCTATGTCAGTATTCAATAAATGAAAAGTAAATTAGTATTACCTTTCATCTGTACTTCCATGGTATTACTATTAAATATGTGAAGCAAGTTCAATAGTAAAAGACTAAAATAATAGTATACATTCGTGCTTCTCACTGGGGTTCGTTCCTCGCAGTGAACACTGCAGGCACATGTTAAAGGGATAGTTGAGTTCTGGTAAGGAGAGTACAGTTTTGGTGAAACTGAATTTAAGTAACCAAAACCTGCATCATTACATTACAAACTAATAGTTATAACTAGAAAGGAACACAAAATTAAAAATGACGTATAGTAAAGATCATGTTATCATTCAAAAAGAGCCGTTAAAACGTAAGAGGGCGCTCTCCAAACACTCATCGGTTTTGAATAAAATATTGTGCATGTGATGTTTTGTTGAAATAGTGATTAGATAGAGAAATAACCAACAACTAATACGTGTGGTTTACGGGTACACCATGTGAGATGGGTGGATTGGTAAGCCCTGAAAAGGACTATGGTAGTCCTAGAAAGGACTGTTGGTTTAGTTCTGAAAAGAACTGTTGGTATTCTTTCTAGGAGAGTTCTAAAAAGAACTGTCGGTAGTCCTAGAAAGGACAGTTGATAGTCCTAGAAAGGATTGTTGGTAGTCCTATAAAGGACTGTTGGGATAGTCCTGAAAAAGACTGTTGGTATTCTTTCTAGGAGAGTCCTAAAAAGGACAATTGGTAGTCCTAGAAAGGACTGTTGTTAGTCCTAGAAAGGACTGTTGGGATAGTCCTGAAACGGACTGTTGGTATTCTTTCTAGGAGAGTCCTAAAAAGGACAGTTGGTAGTCCTAGAAAGGACTGTTGATAGTCCTAGAAAGGACTGTTGGTATTGCGAGGAGAGGGTGGATGGTAGGAGGGACTCGACGTTTCGAATAGGTTGACTATCCGTCGTCAGGATAGTCAACCTATTCGAAACGTCGAGTCCCTCCTACCATCCACCCTCTCCTCGCAATACCAACAGTCCTTTCTAGGACTATCAACAGACCTTCCTAGGACTACCAACTGTCCTTTTTAGGACTCTCCTAGAAAGAATACCAACAGTCCTTTTCAGGACTATCCCAACAGTCCTTTCTAGGACTAACAACAGTCCTTTCTAGGACTACCAATTGTCCTTTTTAGGACTCTCCTAGAAAGAATACCAACAGTCTTTTTCAGGACTATCCCAACAGTCCTTTATAGGACTACCAACAGTCCTTTCTAGGACTACCAACAGTTCTTTTTAGGACTCTCCTAGAAAGAATACCAACAGTCCTTTTCAGGACTATCCCAACAGTCCTTTCTAGGACTAACAACAGTCCTTTCTAGGACTACCAATTGTCCTTTTTAGGACTCTCCTAGAAAGAATACCAACAGTCTTTTTCAGGACTATCACAACAGTCCTTTATAGGACTACCAACTGTCCTTTCTAGGACTACCAACAGTTCTTTTTAGAACTCTCCTAGAAAGAATACCAACAGTTCTTTTCAGAACTAAACCAACAGTCCTTTCTAGGACTACCATAGTCCTTTTCAGGGCTTACCAATCCACCCATCTCACATGGTGTACCCGTAAACCACACGTATTATATACACCACCATGGAAACCGATACTTACAAGCAACATTTAACCAACAACTATTTAAAAAAACCTATTTTGTAACTTTTTGAAAAGAGGAAGCATTTAAAAAAAATTGTAACGGCTGGTTCAAAATTCTCTAATAAACCTGGGGCCCCAGCTTTATTACAAATTGTTATATTTATGGATATTTCAGCCGTCTCTGAACCGATTTTTATCAAACAAAGATGATTTTATTTTTTAAATATTATGCTCTTTCAAATGTTACACTCAGTTTTTCATTACCTCACAAAAAAAAAGTAGTCTAGCGCCCTCTCTACCAAAACTCAACTATCCCTTTAAAAGAGCCATTTTACTCAGCCCATTGCATGTTGATTTAAAAAAAACATCGATGACGTAATACGCATCACAAAAAAAGTTATAGACATACATATGAATACAACTTAGTCTAGTGGTATTATTTTATTTGTATGATGCTCACGAATACCTGTTTTTCATGCATGTTTCCATAATTTTGGCAGATCGAAAGACTTCATAGTTTTATGGCAGTTATCAGCTATACAATTATTGTATAGCAAATGTTGACATTTCTTAAAGGGATCTAGTAACTTTGTTGACATGTGCAAAAAGTGATGAGTGGTTGATACAATGTATATTGTTGTTATCTGATATGTCCACTGGGTAACCCCGTGTTCACACACAAAAATGTCATCGTATAGATAATCAGGAGCTGACTAAAGAATCAGCTCCTGATTAGCTATACGACGGAAATTGTCGGAAATTGTTTGTCTGAACGCTCACTAAACGAAACGGCCTATAGCTAATCATGATTAACGAAACGGGGGTTTGAGCATCGTTACGTACGAGAGCTGAATCACGATCGCGTTGTGTGTGAACGACCGGTCGATTCGCTAATCATGATTAGCTATACGAAACTCGTATAACTGGCCGCAGAACATCAGACAGAAGACAGCAGACAGAAAAAAGACAGCACACTGCGCAGTAGCAAAATGCGCATTTATACGATGTTTCGTGCAGCTGAATGCCACCTGTTTTGGGATCTTGTTTTTGTGTGTGTGAACGTTCGGTTAGTTTCGTTAATCATGATTCCTACAGCGTGTTCACACACACACACACATTTTCATCCCTTAATCATGACTAAAGAATCATGACTAACGAAACGTCGTATAAAGAATCATGATTAACGAAACTCACACACACAAAAACAAGATCCCAAAACAGGTGGCATTTAGCTGCACGAAACATCATATAAGTGCGCAGTTTGCTACTGCGCAGGTGTGCTGTCTTTTTTCTGTCTGCTGTCTTCTGTTCTGTTCTGCGGTCACGTTAAGCCCCGCCCAGTTATACGAGTTTTGTATAGCTAATCATGATTAGCGAATGGACCGGTCGTTCAGACACAAAACGATCGTGATTCTATAGTCAGGTGTCGTACGATACGATGCTCAAACCCCCGTTTCGTTAATCATGATTAGCTATACGACGTTTCGTTAAGTGAGCGTTCAGACACACAATTTCCGACAATTTCCGTCGTATAGCTAATCAGGAGCTGATTCTTTAGTCAGCTCCTGATTATCTATACGATGAAATGTTTGTGTGTGAAAACGGGGTTTATACGACGGAACGTTAGTCATGATTCTTTAGTCATGATTAAGG
>JBAMJV010007544.1:72500-78649 GCA_037951105.1 Echinarachnius parma
ATCCGCCTCAATCTTATCACTTTTCAATATAATATAATAGCGTTTAAATGTATCAAAATTAAGAAAAACAATTATAATTACAATATTACCAACCTTATTTATATATTAGCTGGCAAGCTTTTAGAAAAAACAGTTTAGAAACGCAAGGGCTTGTCCTGGAATTGAACCCGGGACCTCTCGCACCCTAAGCGAGAATTATACCACTAGACCAACAAGCCTCTGATTACTGCTGCACACTTCCGCACTTGTTTGTTTTTGGTTTGTTTGTTGTTTTGTTTTGTTGTTTGTTTTTTGTTTTGTTTGTTTGTTTGTTTTTGTGTGTGTTTTTTTGTTTGTTTTGTTGTTGTTGTTGTTTTGTTTGTGTTGTTGTTGTTGTTGTTTTTTTTTTTTTGTGGGGGGGGGGGGGCGGTCCACAATACTACAACTGGGCTTAGAGTTAAAATACTAAACCTGATGCCATTGGACAGACTACTTTTTATTAAAAGACTTGTTGAACTATAGTGGCATGATTCTCACTTTGGGTGCCAGAGGCCCCGGGTTCGATATCCCGGACAAGCCCTTTATTTTAGGCTCGTTTCTGTCGATGTTATTTTTTAGACGATTGCTAATTTCGAATACATTTGTGGATCATGTGGTGATCACATTACAGAGAGGACGCTTTAATAAGTTCACTGTCACAAAGGAAACATGTATGCCAAACTGCATGCACGGGAATTTTGTTTTATATTTCATTTGTAATTTTAGTGATTAAAAATAAGGAATTTCACGGGTCGATAAAAAGGGGGCTTGTCCGGGAGTCGAACCCGGGACCTCTCGCACCCGAAGCGAGAATCATACCACTAGACCAACAAGCCGTTG
Source organism: Echinarachnius parma (assembly GCA_037951105.1). Lineage (NCBI taxonomy): Eukaryota > Metazoa > Echinodermata > Echinoidea > Clypeasteroida > Echinarachniidae > Echinarachnius > Echinarachnius parma. The sequence continues at coordinate 73,359 of JBAMJV010007544.1, forward strand.
TTATTTTGTTATTGCTATTGATCAATCGATTGTAAAGTTGCAATTAATTGCAAGTCAGAACATGTGACAAAATGCGCAAATCTGATTTGTTCAAAAGTGCATATTTTTCTGACTTGCAATTAATTTCAATTTTACAATAAATTGCAACTCTTTATGCAACACCCCCCCCCCCCCCCTTGTAGTATAAACCACCATCCGTCGTAAAGTGCTAAGAAAAAAAGGAGGAAACTTAATGGCAGGGTGTATTATTATGTTAACATTAATCAGTTTAGTTGCGTTGCGTTATTACGTTATTGTATATTAAGGATGAAAAAGCATGGGTACAATATATTTGTATATTTGTTTTCCATATAATGTAGATATGATATTATTGTTATAATATCCATGGCGGGTGTTATTGAATATAATTGTGTTGCGTAGCCAGGAAATACAATCGTTCGCAGCTTTTTTCATCACAAGATCCAATTATCTTAATAATATAATTATACATATTTGCCATGCAACGGTGTAAAATGGGCCGCTTTATTCGGGGAAGGGCTGCTTTACTTATTGGGGGGGGGGGGGGGGGGGGGGCGCATGCACCGTAAATCTTTATTTTGCTGGTTTAAGTGCATATAAATGCTAATATCGAATTATGCAAATCTACGAGATCTAATAACAAATATTACATTCTTTGTATTCATTTTGTTATTTGTTGTGTGTTGATCAGTGATTTCAACGTGCCGGTTTCTTATTTCGGGGCTGATCTATCAAAAACGGATGAAGTCGATAGCCTGTGTCGGGATATCAGGAGCGCTTACCCGGGAGGAGTGGACATCCTTGTCAATAATGCAGGTTATATGTGAAGGCGATACATCCACTTGAAGGGATTTAGTAACATTGTCCAAATCCGCAAAACTTACTTGGAACTCTAGTGGTTCTCTCATATCTTGTCATATTCATATTGACAATAAAGGCACGGGACAGGTTTCGGTTTTTCAAGTTTCCATTTCGTTCAAAAGATATCTACGATTGAAGTGTTCAGATGTTAAACTGTCTATACGAGATAATTGTAGCCGTATAAAGTAAGTGCAATGAGTTAGTGAATATCACTTTGCATTTGTGCTAATTTCTCGGCCAAAAAACATCCAATTAACGTGACATTTTTACACATTACTTTGTGGACATATCAGATCACACCAGTACACATTTTGTTAATCACTCATCACTTGTTGCACATGTCAACAAAGTTACTAGATCCCTTTAATTAACTTTGGAGAAAATCGCATTTGTTTGTACAACTTTGTACACATGCTTATGGCTAAATGACAATAAATCGTTCCGTGTTTCGTTTTCGATCGAGTAATATACGTACTTCGTTTTCAAATTTAAATTCTTTGCATAATGTTAACTCGATATTGACAGAATTGAATTGTATTAGCGCCTTTTTAAATTAAGCTCTTCATATAATGAAAAATGATAATGAAAAACTGAGTGTCAAATTTGAAAGAGCATACAATTTTAATGACAAAATAAACTTTATTTGATCAATAAAAAAATGATAATGAAAAACTGAGTGTCAAATTTGAAAGAGCATACAATTTTAATGACAAAATAAACTTTATTTGATCAAAATCGGTTCAGAATTGGCTGAAATATCCATAAACATAACCATCTGTCGGGCCCCACCATTATTCCATAATTTTGAACCAGCCGTTACAAAACTTTAGAAGATGCTTCCTCTCTTCAGAAATTTACAAAAGAGGTTTTTAAATATTTCTTGATTATCCCTCTATCTAATCACTATTTCGACAAAACATCACATGCACAATATTTTATTTAAAATGGTTGAAACCAATGAGTTTTATAGAGAGCGCCCTCTTGAGTCTTAACGGCTTTTTAAAAATGTAAAATCATATTATATATAATTATGTTAACATGCATACTATTTTATGTACTGATTTTGTTATGTTATTTTGTTATTGTTTGTAAAAAGCAATGGAGAAAATAAATATCTTTGAAAAAAAAAAAAAAAAAGCTTTTTACTTAGTCATTTATATTTAGTTTTTGTTATTCCTTTCGAGAATGGTGGAGTTATAACTGTTAGTTTGTAATGTAATGACGCAAAACTGTACCATAACTGTACTCTCTTTACCAAAACTCAACTACCGGCATCCCTTTAAACATAAGTAATTTTACAATACCCACAATTACGTACATGTATAGTTCCTATATTATAATTACGAGTTATGAAAGATGCCGTCCCCAAAAGACATTAAAAAGAACAAACGAGTAGACTAATGGAGACATGATATTTTGTGTATGTTCAGGTTTCCAGTTTACGAGCCCCGTCCCGGACTTCCCTCTCGAGATGTGGACATCGATGATGACGGTGATGATGACGGCCCCGTTCATGCTGACCAAGCACTTTCTCCCCGATATGAGGAAGAAAGGTAATATAAAGTAAAATCAGGCAAAATGACTTCAAATGATGGTATAATTCTTTACAACATAATTCAATTGTATTATTAAACAGCAGTCTTTTTTATGATACGAATATCCTCGGACATAATTGTATTGACAATATGAATTTCAGTAATTAAGTAGTTTGGTTTCTGTAGATTAGATAATTGTCAAGTTTTACTAATTTGGTGTATCAATTAGGCAAGCACACTCGGAGGTATTATTAGAGCGACGCCAACTGTGTATCTCAATGGATATAACAGATTCAGTTCCCCGTTCAGTTCTTTCATGCACTACCTTTGTTAATCGTGTTGCTGAACGTGGTCTTTCAAAATATGGACAATTTTCGACAAAAATAAACTACAGTACGAATGTACCTAATTTGTTTGTGGGATAGGGATGCTGAACGTTCTTTTTCTTTTTTTTTTTACGAAAAACTAAAAACTGAACACTTCTTGTTGTGTCTATCATTGTTAAAGGTTGGGGTCGGATTGTGAATATATCATCTGTACATGGTCACGTGGCTTCGACGAACAAGGCGGCATACGTCACAGCCAAACACGGTATCATGGGATTTACCAAAGTAAAGTATATCACACTATTTATTTGATGATAATAATGTTATGTCCTATTACACTCAAATTGTTCATGAAAATAGTTTATAAAATGGGTAGAAGAATCCCTGCATTCTGATTGGTCAATTAGCGTGTAAAAGTTTTTCACTGATGTATGGCTCACTTTAGTTTGATTTTCACAGTTTTTTGCGCACATTTAAAAAAACAAATGCTGCACAGGCAATTTATATAATGAAAAAAAAAAAATTTAATTTTAAAATTTTAAAAAATGATACCATGAACATGGATTTTGGGTAAGGCGTTTGGATCCTAGGGCCATTTTTCTGAGGTAATGTCGTTTCCTAAATTTGCTACTTTTTCGTCTCCAGCGATCCTCGGAACACCGAGACATTCTCGCCCCACGGCCTGCCGTAGAATTAGCTGTACAGAAGAATGGCTCACATTGTCTTCCTTATAAAAGGGAGGGCAGCCATGCGGTTCTTTTGTCCAGCAGGTCCATGGCAGGCCGTGAGGAGAGAATGCCTCAGTGCTCAGCGGATCGCTGGAGACGAAAAAGTAGCAAACTTGGGAAACGACATTGCCTCAGAAAAATGGCCCTAGCATCCAAACGCCTTACCCAAAATCCATGTTCATGGTATCATTTTGTTGGAAAAAGAATGTTCTATCCAATGAAATAACAAATAATGACATTTGGTCGATGGTGTCGAAGAAATTAACGATCGTAAGTGTTGCAACCTTTCTGGGACACTCTGTATAGGAGAAGCTTCATGGTAGCACCACGTTGTAGTTCTGAAAAGAACTGAGAAAAGAGAGATATAGGAGTGGATAGATAGGTGAGGAAAAGAGTATTCTTTAAACAAAATAGTTCCACGAAGAACTAATAAAAGGTGAGAGAGAGAGAGAGAGAGTCTGAAAAGCTTAGTCTTTCTTGGAGTTCTAAAAGGAACTGTTGTGAGAAAATTGCTGGTGGAGGAAGGTAAATAGAGGTCTAAATAATTTTAGTAAAATTATTTATGTCACTATCTGCTCTATAATTGAATGTGTATTCAAATTTTGTTATTGAATACCAATGTTACAATATTGTATAATGTTTCTTCTTATTATTAATATATATTATAGATTGTAGCACTGGAGGAAGCCCGAACAGGAGTGACTTGTAACGCTGTTTGCCCGGGTTGGGTGGATACCGAAAGTAAGTATCCCAAGTCATGGACTTTTTCGCTGGGGGGGGGGGGGGGGGGGGGGGGGCTGATGAGGTCTTTTACACGAATGCATGATCCTTCCCGTTTTTCAACTGACAAGCAAAAGCGCCCCTATAGCCCCCCACCCCCCCCCCCCCCCCCGCACACACACACATACACACATCCCACCTCGTACGCGCATGTCCCAATTAAATAGTTGTGTTTTCATATTCTTAAACATTCATATACATATTATATGGTATACATAACATTTGATAATAATTATAATCAATATTTGATGAGAATACTATTGCGAACATTAATTCACAATTAAATAATGGAACACCAGTAATTATAATAGGTCCTTTATATCAATCAAAGTATTTTTTCTTCTGTATTTGGTACATTATTTGAGTTTAATGTTCAATTCAATGTGAAGTGTTTAAAGCTTTTTTTTAATATCAGATTCTTTCTTTATTTTTTTGCAGTAATATTCCTGTATTCCCGTTTATTATCAAAGATACTAAACAAAAGTTTAACTACCGTATAATAACATGGATAATTTACATAATGACAATTTGTAAATTGGTAAAATAATTTGCGTATCATCGACTGTTTCATCAACAGGAATAATTTTACGCTATTTATTTATATCAATCCCGTTGCTTTTGTTTTGTCTCTGCAGTATTTCATCAGCAAGTAGACGCTATAACATCGAGGCAAGGTGTATCAATCCAAGAAGCCAAGGTGAAAAATGCTTTTCTTAGGATAAAGATAAAGTTAACATAATCATGCCGCTTGGTGGTCTAGAGGTTTGATTCTCGCTTCGGGTGCGAGAGGTCCCGGGTTCGACTCCCGGACAAGCCCTATATTTTGTGTGTTGTGTATTCAGGATTGAATTGTATTAGTATTTTGTAGTACAGTATATCAACGAATTTTTTCGTAAGATGATGATGATGATGATCTTATTATTAATAATAATAATAATAATAATAATAATAATAATAATAATAATAATAATAATAATAATAATAATAATAATAATAATAATAATAATAATAATGATAATGATAATAATGATAATGATAATGAT